>JAWQFJ010001115.1:0-35000 GCA_034096865.1 Theodoxus fluviatilis
AAAGGCGCGTCATAGGAGGGATCTAGCATGCCGGAGTTTGCTATGTTCGACTTGTTCTAGATCATATGTTGGCGATCCAGCAGGAAGGAGAAATGCGTTACAAAGAAGCGTTCAGAGAAGAGCCCTCAGGGCAAGCGCACGCCAAACACAATACTTTTCTCTCTACCTGAATGTGTCCACAGGAACGCTCGTCACAAATGCTCATCTCTGATCGTGATTGATACAGACCGACATGAATCGCTGCCCCCTGGGAAAGGCGCTTGAGGTAAACCGTTGCAGATCAATGCGTGCGTTAGTGTATACATAATTTGTGCTTATTTCAACGTCTGTATTTTCATGTTTAACTCGCATAGTTGCACGTGCTAGTGTGAGTGCGTATGCCTGTGTACTTATGTGCGCGTATATGCGATTGCGTACATATGTACGTGTGTGTGTGTGTCTCTGTGTGTGTGTGTGTCTGTGTGTGTGTGTGTGTGTGTGTGTGTGTGTGTCTGTGTGTGTCTGTGTGTGTGTGTGTCTGTGTGTATGTGTGCGTGTGTGTGTGTGTGTGTGTGTGCGCGAGCGTGTGTGTGTATACTTGTGTGTGTGTGTGTGTGTGTGTGTGTGTGTGTGTGTGTATGCGTGTGTGCATGCGTACGTGCGTGCGCGCTGAAGCACCACTCTCTGTCCATCCATCTTTCTCTGTGGTTGTCTACCCGTGCCTACCTGATACGTTTGCGTACAGGTCTATTTGTGAGTCTGTCTGTGTGTCTGTCTGTGAGTATGTCTGTGTGTCTGTCTGTGTGTCTGTCTGTGAGTCTGTCTGTGTGTCTGTCTGTGAGTCGGTCTGTGAGTCTGTCTATGTGTCTGTGTGTCTGTCTGTGTGTCTGTGAGTCTGTCTGTGTGTCTGTCTGTGTGTCTGTCTGTGAGTCTGTCTGTGAGTCTGTCTGTGTGTCTGTCTGTCTGTCTGTCTGTCTGTCTGTCTGTCTGTCTGTCTGTCTGTCTGTCTGTCTGTCTGTCTGTCTGTCGTCTGTCTGTGTGTCTGTCTGTGTGTCTGTCTGTGTGTCTGTCTGTCTGTCTGTCTGTCGTGTCTGTCTGTCTGTCTGTGCTGTCTGTCTGTGTCTGTCTGTCTGTCTGTCTGTGTGTCTGTCTGTGTGTGTCTGTCTGTCTGTCTGTCTGTCTGTCTGTGTGTGTGTCTGTGTGTCTGTGTGTCTGTGTGTGTCTGTCTGTGTATCTGTCTGTGTGTCTGTGTGTCTGTCTGTGTGTCTGTCTGTCTGTCTGTCTGTCTGTCTGTCTGTCTGTGTCTGTCTGTCTGTCTGTCTGTGTGTCTGTCTGTGTGTCTGTCTGTGTGTCTGTCTGTGTGTCTGTCTGTGTGTCTGTCTGTCTGTCTGTCTGTGTGTCTGTCTGTGTGTCTGTCTGTGTGTCTGTCTGTGTGTCTGTCTGTGTGTCTGTCTGTCTGTCTGTCTGTCTGTCTGTCTGTGTGTCTGTCTGTGTGTCTGTCTGTGATGTCTGTCTGTGTGTCTGTCTGTCTCTGTCTGTGTGTCTGTCTGTGTGTCTGTCTGTGTCTGTCTGTCTGTCTGTGTGTCTGTCTGTCTGTGTGTCTGTGTGTGTCTGTGTGTCTGTCTGTGTGTCTGTCTGTGTGTCTGTGTGTCTGTCTGTGTGTGTGTGTGTGTGTGTCTGTGTGTGTCTGTGTCTGTCTGTCTGTGTGTCTGTGTCTGTCTGTCTGTCTGTCTGTCTGTCTGTGTGTCTGTCTGTGTGTCTGTCTGTCTGTGTGTCTGTGTGTCTGTCTGTGTCTGTCTGTCTGTCTGTCTGTGTCTGTCTGTGTGTCTGTCTGTGTGTGTCTGTGTGTCTGTCTGTCTGTCGTGTGTCTGTCTGTCTGTCTGTCTATGTGTGTCTGTCTGTCTGTCTGTCTGTCTGTATGTCTGTGTCTGTCTGTATGTCTGTCTGTCTGTGTGTTGTTGTGTCTGTCTGTCTGTCTGTGTGTCTGTGGCTGTCTGGGCTGTCTGGTCTGTCTGTCTGTCTGTCTGTCTGTCCGTCTGTCTGGTCTGTCTGCTCTGCCTGCCTGACTGTCTGTCTGTCTGTCTCGTCTGTCTGTCGGTCTGTCTGTCTGTCTGTCTGGTCTGTCTGCCTCGTCTGTCTGTGCTGTCTGTGTGTCTTGTCTAGTCTGTCTGAACTGTCTGTCTCAGTGTAGTGTGTGCGTGGGAGTGTGTTTGTGTGTGTTGTGTGTGTGTTTGTGTGTGTGTGTGTGTAATGTGTGTGTTGTTGTCTGTGGTGTGTGTGTGTGTGAGTCTGCCTTCCTGCCTGCCTGCCTGCCTTCCTTCCTGTCTGCCTGCCTGCCTGCCTGCCAGCCTGCCTCCCTGTCTGCCTGTCTGTCTGCTTGTCTCCCTGCCTGCCTGCCTGCCTGCCTGCCTGCCTTTTTATTCTCTCCCCCATTTCTCTCTGTCTCTTTGTCTCTATGTCTATTTGTCTCTGTCTGTCTCCCTCTGTCTCTATCTGTCTGTCTGTCTGTATGTCTGTCTGTCTCTGTCTCTCTGTGTCCCCCGCCCCCCCCCTCCCCCCTTTTCTGATCTGGTCTCTTTGTCTGTCTGTCTGTCTCTGTCTCCCATGCTCTCTCTGTCTCTCTGTCCTGCATCTCTGGTCTCCGCTCCTCAATCTCGCTCTCTCTCTCTCTTCTCCGGTTCTCGCCTGCTCTCTGGTCCCTCTCATCATATCCCTTGGAGAAGCTCTAACATCATCATCTTAGCTATAGAAAGGCGATCTTTCACGTTCAAAACAGCATTAGCTTCTAAGTAATCGCATTCCAGTGAATATGTTTGTCTCATCTTGCGTCTTGGAAAAATTTGCATCAAAAAAAAAAAAAAAAAAACGTCTGACAAAACGGTCCTGTCAGGTCATTTACAGAAAGAGTCAACCACCAAACCTGGGAGCAATGCATCAGCGACCGATATGATGATACAACGTTGTAACGTGTTCCACACTTGAGATGCTACTTACGTCCCCTGTTTTCACAATAGCAAACATCTTCCTACAGCTTTTCTCGGGCTTATATGCGTGCAGCAAGCAAAAACGCCCCTCCTGTGCCCAAACCAGAGCACGTCGCCTGTGAGGTACTAGTAAATGTAATGCAAGCTTAAACCGCTGCGATTTTCTTCAAGCGTCCGCAAGGAGACATACACAGCTGCAAGTGTACGAGCAGGGCGGAAACGCTCAAAGTGGGCCAGTAGGTCACTGGGCTTCCTCTGTTGTCGGTTCCTTCTAGACTGGAAGCCATTGACCTTCGCATCGCCCACTGCTAGGCAGTCAAGGTTTGATAACATTGTGAGAACTTCTGTGCAACAGCGTAGGCAATATCAAAGTGATTCTGATGAGCCGATAATAACTACAGTGTGGAAAGTCGCCAAACAGCAGTTTTACTCCCAACACAAATGCACCTTATTTGAGACTCTAGTATGGGCCAGAAATTACATTTAAGGTTTTGTGATATATTTGGGACCAAATCCTCTTCAACTGGTGACTCCACATGATGCAATAAAGGAAGTCTCCGTCACATAAACACTTAATTGTTGACGTAATATTGATGAACTGATGATGTGTTTCCAGGAGTCAAAGTTTAAAAAGCAACTACTCATATAAATGAAGAAACTATTAAACCATAGATTCACCTTGAAAGATGATTTTCACTTTGTGTCCCAGAGGGCAGCATCGCCAGATGATGCGTTACTGGAAGTAAAAGACCAGAGAAATCTCACAGAGGACAAATGCACGCCATGAAGTCTTTGCTCATGTTGTCGCTCAGTAGTTGCATCAATGTGATCAGCGCTTCTGACAGCCGATCCACCACCTCTCCATGCTGCTCCAGCAGTTCCTCGTCAAGCCCATGGAGGCCTGGGTAGTGCGATCGATTCTCCAAGGAGTTCTGTTTGTCGTTCACTTAATCTTCCCTATTTTCCGTGTTATTCTCTGAATGTAGTAAGGTGGAGGACGTTGAGGTTCTTCTGGCGGTGTCGGTACGTGTGTGTGTGTGTGTGTGTGTGTGTGTGCGTCCGTGTGCGTGTGCATGTGTGTGTGCCTTTCTCTTTCTCTGTCGGACTCTGTCTCTCTGTCCGTCCGTCCGTCCGTCTCTCTCTGTGTGTGTCTGCGTGTCCGTCTGTCTGCCTCTCTCTCTCTCTCCCCCCCCCCCCCCCCCTCCGCATTTAGATATGGCATTCATTTCGTGTCACTCCTGTGTTTGAAGAATTTCGCATACCTGGATACCAATCTTGATCAGTGTTGTGTATATTCCGGGTTTACTTACCTTGCGTTATGTACTGTTTTGTACTGTTGTGTAACTTGCATATTGCAATGGGCCCGAGGCCCAAGCAAAAAAAATTTCGTTCGATCATTCGTTCGTTCTCTCTCTCTCTCTCTCTCTCTGCCTCTCTCTCTCTCTCTCTGTCTCTGCCTCTCTCTGTCTCTTTCTGTCATCTCTGTCTCTCGCTGTCTCTCTCCGTCTGTCTGTCTGTCTGTCTGTCTGTCTGTCTGTCTGTCTGTCTGTCTCTCTCTCTCTCTCTCTCTCTCTCTCTCTCTCTCTCTCTCTCTCTCTCTCTCTCTTTCCCTCTGTAGTTCCCCCCCCCCCCCCCCTCTAGCTGGTAGAACGGTCCGCTTTGATGGCATCTCTCTATTATGAGTGAATGTGACTTTTTTGTATGGAAGCTTTCAGAATGCGACTTTCCTTTCCTTGCTGCAAAGACCTTTCATTCACTTTCATCGACATGAAGCTTGAAATCACGTTTTAATTTTGTATATCTTCGCCACATCAATCGCTTCTTGTTTTCAGAGTAAAACAATGAAACTCATCGATGATGACGCAATGAAACACGCACAGTCAATTCACGCTTCGAATTCCATCTTTAATTTCTCCCAGAAGTACGGTTTACGTGGCATTCTGGCCATCCTGATCATTGGCACCATTTCCTCTGACAAGGAATTTTGCCATTTTCTCGCGATCTTTCCTTTGATGTAACGAACAAGCCTGAGTAAATCTATAACGTTTTTGCGTGCGTAAAAACTCCATTCTCTTGGAGAGACCTTCGACGCACATTGCGTCGAGTTGACGTCATTCACTTCTATGAAACCTCCGGCGATGACTGAACACAAAAAGGTGTTCTCTCAAAATCAGACTCACCACCCAACAATGGGAGATTAACATTTTTGAAGCTGTGCGCCTTTCTATTCATTTTTTTTTCGAACTTGCCTTCTCTCTCCCTCCTTCTATCTGTGGGGGCGACTGCAGCGTGTGTGCGAGTAGGCTGGCGCTGAAACTTCCCGCGATTTGCGGCCACCAATGCAGGTGGAATGGAACGGTGCCAGAAATTCAAAGAATTCGACCACCTCACTCGGAACAATGCCGTCCGCGTGGAACTAAGAATGACGCTGCTCACTGGAGGGGCGGAGCTTGTTGTTGATGGACAAGGGCGCGTGCAGATCGTCAACGAATGGCGAGGGCGCGCGCCTCTCGTGCAGCTTCCATAACGGGAAGTTGCGCGTCACCAACGTCAGCCGTGACCTCTGACCGCGGTGTCTGGGGAATTTTGATTGGAGGAGGGCTGCTGCTGAGGGCCGTCCGGCGTCAGGGCTCCCAACGTGTGTTTACGGCGCGGTGTAAATTTAGAAAACACGACGAGGGGAGTATAAAACGCACTGCCGTACTGAGAGACGGCGAAATTCCCCCAACGACGTCACGTTGATCACCACGCGGCCCCGGTGAACGCTGAGTTTGGACGTCCTTCCCGCCACGCCGCCACATCCTTCAGCCGAAAGTGAAGCCTGCTCCTCCGCAGTTAGACCGATCTCTCTCAAGCCTTGCTCAACTCGTCTGCGCTACAAGACCTCTCCAGTGTTGACCTCACGTGGCAGACTCTTTCCGTCGTCATCGCTGCCGTCGTCGTCGCAGTCTCCTTCGACGTCTGTGAGACAATCGTTGCCTACTCAGAGTTTATTTTCGGTGCCACGAAAGTCGGTGCTCAGCACATCTCGTCTGACGCAAAGCGTCTCTGAACAGTGCGGTTGTGTGACGAGAGCAGTTCTTTAGAGAGAAGTCTGGTGAGAAGTCAGGTCAGTTTTGGACGTTGTTTTCGGTGGCAGCAAACACAGACACCATGATCCTGTCAGCGTTAGTTTGCTTCGCCTTCCTCGCCCTCGAGGTAAGTGTCTTGGTGTATGTGTAATTGTGTTGTTTTTGTGTATGTGTTTATGTTTTGTGTATGTGTCGAGTCTTTTGATTGTCTTGCAAGGCATGTTTCTTTGCTGGGATGAAATCAAATTACAGCGTTGTTCTGGAGAAGTAAATCGTCACTAAGTTACTTTGGCAAGGTGTGATGGTGTCTATTCTCTTGCGTATCAAATCGGTTATATGTCAAATGTGTTTAGCTCTCTTCTTGAGAAGTCCATTCACTTTGGTAAAGGGGCTTTGGAAGAAATTCTGCAGATAACTCGTTGCTCAGTTGTGACAATACCGTTTGAAACCGTATCAAATCATCCGTTTTCTTTGGGAAACAATGTTAAGTATATAAAAAATAAAAGTCTGCCCCCACTCTCTCTCTCTCTCTCTCTCTCTCTCTCTCTCTCTCTCTCTCTCTCTCTCTCTCTCTCTCTATCTCTCACTCTCATCCCACGCCATCTCTTCACCCTGAATTTTCACTGAGCTTGTTTGTATTCAAAAATTACCTTCGCGCTTCCGGAGTATCTATATGAGCGTCCAATTTCTCGGCTTTTCTTTTATTGCACGCGTCCCAAAATTCATTCATTACATTTACGCACCACTCAAAATCTTTCGTGAGTCGATTCCCTGAGGGCTGTGGGCAAGAATAGACACACCGCGTCTCCCTATGCGATTCGTAGAAGGCGATTAACTGAAAAACCGAGTTTTCACTTGTTCTATCCAGCTCCAGTGAACTTCATGAGCAATGGCCTTCCATGCCCTTCAAACACTGATAGGCCGTAAAACGTCAGCGCTCAATTAATTTCATGACGTAAAAAGGAAAACACGCCGACCCTAATCGCAGTGACACGCAGTTGAAAGTTCCGTTTGCTCAGGTTACTCTGCCCCGTTTTAGCTGTAGGTTCACGCACGTAAGAGATAGCATAACAAACACGTTCGCTCTCTCTCTCCACAAAAATTCCAGCACAGACTAACAGGGAAAATGCTAGGCCCGATTGAACGCAAGTACCTCTGGGTGTGCCGGTGGCATTCCTATGTGATTTGAATGACACACGGACCAAGGTAAGCACGCATCCCCAAAAATGAGAGTAGAACGCAGAGCTAGGTGACTGGCATTTTCAGCGCAGCGGGCAAACCGAAACTGCGGTCGTGTGTCCTTTAGTACCGCCGGGAGAGGAGCTCAGGGGAATTGTACGCGCGTGCGTGCGTGCGTGAGAGAGAGAGAGAGAGAGAGAGAGAGAGAGAGAGAGAGAGAGAGAGAGAGAGAGAGAGAGAGAGATAGGGGTCTTAAAGCTTTTCAAACGGTATTTTGGGACATCACCCCAACAGCATTCACGACATGCGAACATTTGTGAACCATCCGAGGCCTCATCCAGCAAGAAAAATGGTATTTTCTACTTTGTGGAAAAGAGAAATGGCCTTTCCAATGGAATTGGTCCTATTTGCATGCGCCATGATTCAATCATGGTGGGTCCGATTCAGCGTCGTGTGGTTCAAATTTTTCGTCTTTCTACATACTGCACGAATCGCGTGTGAAGACTGAAAGGATACATCGTCGATAATAAATTCTCTTTACGTACACTTTTCTCTTACGGGGAGGTTTCGATTGTTCGGGACACGTGTTCGATTATTTTATCTGAGGGCTTGTCAAACACGCTAAATCGGAATGTGGTATGCACGGATCACAATGACCATGCAGAGACACTACAGTCCAGATTATCTGGAAGCTGGGCAAGAGCGGGAGCAAAAGAACATCCAAGATCCTGATGCAGGTCTGCCAAGACATGTCAAGTGTCAGGTGTCCTGGCGACAACCCTTGGCTGATACCATCTCTGTTCTTTCCTGTAGGCGTTACCCTGGCTGTCAGGAACTTCTTGTTTTACGTAGCCTTGGCTCCCATGCTGTTTAAAAGTGGTGTGTGTTCCTCCTTTTCCTCATGGCGCTGCTTCTGTTGCTGCTCCTCCTCCTTACCTACTTAATCCCTCTTTCTAGTGTTGTGCTTCTGCAGGTTCCTTCTGCCGCCTCCTTTTTTCCACGAGCTCTTGTTTCTTTAGCACCCGGTCTTTGTTTAGGGGCCCACTCTGCCTAATGTTTCCCCTGCCTGTCCTCAATCATTCAACTCCTAATGTCCTATTTTGGTTCTTGTAATGTTTGTGTATCGCCAACTCCTGTTCCTCTTTCTCCGTATCCTTCTGTTTCTGTCCATCCTAAAAGCTTTTTTTTTTGGCTTTCATTCTTGCCGTTACTTGTCCTCCACATCCACCTCTTTGTCGGCCCCCACACTTCTCGTCGTCCTCCTCCTCATACTCTTGCTCCTCGTCTCCTCCTCCCCCTCGTCGTCGTCGTCGTCGTCGTCGTCGTCCTCCTCCTCCTCCTCCTCCTCCTCCTCCTCCTCATCATCATCATCATCATCATCATCATCATCATCATCATCATCATCATCATTATCATCATCATCATTATCATCATCATCATCATCATCATCATCATCATCATCATCATCATCATCATCATCGTTCTCTGCGTCATTGAGACTGGTGCACATTCAGCTCAACTGAGTCTACAAGTAGACTTGCGCTCTTTGGGTTCAGAAAGGTCGGTGCGATGGGACAGTCGTAGTCACGTGCATTCGATAGGCGTCCTTGGCCAAAGAGCGACGCCGTTCGGTGCGATCAGTTATCAGTCCTGCCCCCTTGTCCCTGCCTAATTCCCGAGTGACCTCCGTCCACAGGATGCAATTAGTCAGGTCGCCAGGCGGGATTTACGATCGAGATTGTGCGGCGTCGGAGCCACGTGACAGATGGCGCTGGCGGGAGTCTGCGAAGGGAAAGATAACTCAGAACGCAAGACAGATGCAATTAGACAGACGCCACTCCTGAAGGGAGGGCCGCTCATTGAGAAGGATGGGAGCCGTACACACATCATCTCGCCATAGCGTCATCACCACATTCCACGCATACCGCTGGGCAGCGGACAGTCTGGCAGGCAACGCAGCAAGATTTTTAGTTGTCCTTTCACGCCCTGTTACTTCCTTCGCGTCGTCGTTCCTCGTAACCTCGTTCGTCTTTCCTCGTTCCAACGCAGAACCAGAAGAAAGATGTCTACTGGGACAGCTGGACATGACATGCGTCTGTGGAAAGAGTTTATCGCACTGATGTCAGATAAAGCGCCAACAGTAAGCTTTCACGGGACGCCAAAATGAAGTACTGGAGAACAAAATACTGGAGAACAAAGTAATGGTAAACTCGCAGCTTACATAACGTGGACATCAGCTTTCCCCCAACTGATATTTATATTGATACGAGTTAAAACACCCCTCTGTTCCCATGTTATTTGCCCTTGATTACCCTGCCCTACTAATGTTGATTCCATATGTTTTCAAACCTTCAATGACCCTAATGGCCTTGACAATACCAGAATCAGGCGTTCGTGGAAGAGAGATGGTCGAACCAGGGAGTCGCACCGAGGTCTCTCAAGTGGTGAACAATGCGGACCAACAACTTGACGTGACCGGCAAGCCTCGTTTGGTCGCCCTCCTCCACCCACTCCCTTGGCACCATCACTTGTTTACGTCGACCGCGGGCACGGTCCCATATAACGCGCGGTCGAGAAGGGATAGGATGGACGTAAGGGGTTAGGGGTTAGGGGGAAATATGGGGATGGTGTAGGATAGGCGCCGAGGGAGGGGATAGGGGTGTGGGAGCATGTTTTTCAAGGATGGTTCTGTTTCTCGGGAGTTGAGGCCCGTGCTGGGACAAGGGGGTCGCCGTGCGGGGTTCTAGACCCCAGGGGCCGGTAAACATGCTTGTAACGAGTCCCTAACCCCCTAGGGAGTTGCGGAGTTTGTTCAGCATTCGCCTGGATGAGGCGGGAATGCTACGCTGCCGCCCTAGATGGGGGAATGTCCGCTCTTAGCTGCTGTGTGTTTGCCGTGCAATTTTCTTTCTCCTGCACTTGGCATGAACGACAACCAAAACAACATGGGGTTTGAAGAGTACAGGAAAAAGTATTGGGTCAGTTTACATATCGAGAAAAGTGCTTTGTTTTCATCTTTGCACTCTTAGATTCGACCCAGACCTCTGAAATTGGGAAGACCTGCAGAGGTAAACCAGACTGTAACACAGTCGTGCATTTACGTGGCACATGCGCATATATGTACGAGGAGCAGAAATATTTCATTGAAATTCAACCAAAGCCTGCTGATAAATCTTGCACGTTCGTCTTATAATGCTAAATACAGCAGTCTCAAGCAAGCCTGGATAGTAGTCCCTTCGAGATCAGTATCGCCGTGAGGCGTCAAGACGATGGTTTTTATGCCTTGGAAACTGTATTTTGTATGCACTGTTTAGTTTGATCGTCTTGTCTCGCGTGTTTTCTTTTAGAACAGGGACAGAAGGCGTCTAATGAATCAAGAAGCATCCAAATACACTTTTAGGTTTACTGCATGCTGTTAGTTTTATTTCAAGTTGTTGTCAACAATTCTTTTGCTCAAAGATCAAGTCATCAGTGCACGTAATGATTTGTTCAGTTTCACAGAAAACCTTTGTCGTATTCATCGTTTTAAATTCACACACCTCACCCCACCCACACAAAAACCTGTCTTATTTTAATTCCAAGCAAAGACAATATCTAATAGTGATAATGATAGTGTCTTTGTTCCAAGCTCCCTTCTGTCTTTCAAGTGCAAACTGACGAATTTTACGTCTCTTTCCAAAGCAAAATATTATTTTCCCCTTGTCTCTGTTAAGGCAACCAGGACATTGTCTCTTCACTATGCAACACGTTATTTCAGGTCGCCTATTTCATGGACTATGTGTTGTCTTGGGCACACGTTTTCCACAAAATAAGCGCCCCCTCTCCCCCCCCCCTCACCACCCCCCCCCTCACCCCCCCCCCCCCCCCCCCCATCTGCGCAATATCATATCATGCGAGAAAGTAATCGAGAAAGCATGACATCGTTTGGCAATTACAGGCAGTGTAGCAACTACTGGAACCGTCTCAACATGGAGATCTGCGCAGCAGCGGCTGCCCAGGCGTCGCCTAACATGATTTGGTGACCTTGACGCTCGGGTCAAGGTTAAACACGTGAGCAGCAGCTGTAGATGAGACGTTACGTCTGGTTGTGTCCATCGTCAGCTTCTCGTGTGATTGTTGACACCTCCAGCCTGGGGTCACTCTAAACCCCACCCCCTGCCACCTCCCCCACCCTTTCATTTCCACCCCCCACCCCACCCATGTTTCCCCATCCCTCCCCCTGCCTCCTGCCGTTCCCTCTCCCGTTAGGCCTTGAAGGCAGTTTGCGGCACGTACGCGTTTGAGCGTTTTCGTGGCGTAGAAGGATGCGGTCATGTCACCACTGTAAATGTCTGCCGTGTTTGCTCACCATTAAGAACATGGGCTCCGTCCAACTACCCTGGTTTGCTTTACAAAGTAAAGTTAAATATTTATTCTCACCGTTTTCGAGACTGGGAAAAAGGACGACAACTTCTCAAGAGTGTGGATAACGCTCGCGGCAGAAAAATCCATCTTCCAGACTCTCGGGCACGATCGAGTTAGTCTCAAATGTTGCTTTCTTCCTTCGTCGTCCCTCATGGCCTCCTCCGCTACTTTTCCATTCCGTAAGATGCCCTGACCCGAGCTAAGTTGCGTGTTGCAACGCAAGAAGACATCTTTGTCACGTATGTTATAAAACGGAGCTTGATGCGTGCGATGAATGGCCGAGGGTACGTGACGTTATCTTGTCCAACATATTCCTTTCCCCCCATAAAAGTATAAGCCTGCCATTGCAACGATCAAATTGTTTGAATCTTTCTCAAAGTAACGAAAAGCATTGATGAGCAGCCATCATATTAAGTTTTTTCCGGTATAGGGAACAACTTGGATTTGCGAATATTTGTTGACAGTAATGATATTCTTGGAAATACATTTGATTCATTAAGAAGTTTTATATTCAGGGCCTTTCAGTGGACCTCTCGGCATTCAAACGCACTACAAATGTGAATAATTTCCACAATTATCAAGTCCTTTAGACTTTAAGACTGGATAATGAAATTTCCTCTCTCTTTTTGTTGTTTTTGTTTCCAGTGACACAAAGATCAGTCGTTGTAATGATCTGAGCTTTTATAACGTAGAAGACCCATTTCCATAGATATTTCCATGAACTCACTTGTCATTTTTCCTCGCTGATTCTCAGGCAAACGAGCACAGAAACTACACAGACGTTCGTCAACGAACAACTCCAAACTTTGACTCGGTTTTTGGGACAAGACGTCCAGAACAGAAGGAAAAAATTCACACAAGACTGTTTGCTCTTCTTGCTCGTGTGAACCACCCTCGCTAAGTGTGTGCCGAGCTGGAAGCAGCGCCAGAAAAAAAATCCTGGCACAAGTGTTCTCAACATGCGTTCTGCTTCTCCAGCCCTCTCCACAGCAGGCATGCCGGGTTGTCTTACACAGGCCTCGACCCTGCCACCTGAGAGAGACAAGGGCAGGCCTGCAGGGTGCCACCCGCGACCCGGGTCTTTCTAGCAAGGGGGTGCGAAGTAGGCCGAGCGCCGGTCCGACCATCAAGCTTCGCCATGCACCGCACAGCTCCCTTCGCAGAAGATGCTGTCGGTGATAGTTTTTAGATGATCCTGCAACAAGGAAATATTTGAGTAATTTTTTTCATAAATGTGTTTGAAAGACTCTTGTGTAATTTAGAAAAAAATGGTCAAAGTTCTAGTATATTCGAATAGCTTTTGAAAGTATTTTTAAAAGTAGCATTGGTTTGCTTGCTGGTAGCCTGTCTGTCTGGGTTAGTCCAGCATCTTGTCTGTTCTGGGAGCCAAGTTGTCCCAAAGTCTCCTGGGCATCGCCGTATCCACCATGAAGAAGTTTGCCAAGATCAAAGAAAGGCGTTTCCATCAGGTTGCACTCTTTGCTAGTCCTCATCCGATTAGCTTTGGGTATCCCAAAGAGCACCCGTTGACCTGTCATTCTAACATTCAACTCTTTGGATGCGGACATACTGTAGGGATCTTCCATCTCACCGTGCATTGTAGTCAGTGAAGCTATCTTGCATAACCACCACCTTTCCATAGCATCCTAGCGGAGCCTTCACTGGGCCTGTGCTGTTTTCAAGAGGCCGCACGTGATCTCAGGGTCATCCCCACCTGCCCTTCCTACCCACTGGTTACATCTTGTGCGTGGTGTTTCATGAGGAGACGTCACGAAACCCGAGGCCCATCTGTCCCAGCCTCACCCTGCACGAGTCCCCCTGAATTAAACGGCATTTGAAGGGACACATTATGCTAAATAGGGCCAACGGCAAAACAGTCCGTCCTGCCCACTTTTTTCACATCAAAGCATTGGCCACTTGCCGCCGGCCGCGGCTGTTCACACATTTCCGTGAAAGCAATATGTTTGCAAATCTTCTCCTGGGCATGCGCGGCATGCGGGAAGCCTTTCCCAACACGTTGCTCGTGAATTCCTGGCGCATTCCCGAATTAGAGAGGGAGACGCAGGGAAGCTTCTGCAAGCTCCTTGACCCCATTCTGCCCTGCGCGGAGGATTGCAAGGACACCCTGTCCTGGTCACCAAAGCCCGGGGTCATTCCCTCCCTGGAAAGGTGTGGCCTCGACCACGCTGGTGGTGGAGGAGGTGACGAAGGTGGGGATTGATGTTGTAGGAATAACTCTGAAGGGGATAACAGAGATAGTGGAAATGATTACCAAGGAGGGTGGTGGTAGTCATCGTCGATATCGTCACTGCCTTGTTGGAAGTGATGCGCTGGTGGAGGTAAAATCTAATATAGGTAGTTGAGAAAACTGGTGTAGGACGATGTGACAATGGTGGCTATAGATGTTCAGGGAGTGATGCCAAAGGCGGTGGCAGACAGAGATAGTGGAGTTGTTGATGGAGCAGATTTTTACGATCATGGGTGGTAGTATTCATCATCGAAGATTTCAGCACTGTTGTGCTGGAAGTGATGTTGGTGGATACAAAGTTTTTGGTAGTTGAGGGCTGGGTTTCAATCGTATTGGACGATGTAACAGTGGTGGTAATGGATATTGAGGGACTGGTGCGTAAGGTGATAATAGAGTGAGTGGACATGGTGGCGATGATTGGTGGTATGAATTGTTGTCGTTATGTTGGAAATGATGATGGTAGAGGCATTATAACTATGAAAACTTCAAACATTTTCAACGGTGATTACATCTTTCCACAGGAACACTCATAACATCTGAACACACATCAACTGGGCTGCAAAAATAGTTCTAATTTTCACCTCAGTCATTCCATTTTTTCGGTCAGTCTTCGTGCCAGGAGAGACTACACGAGGACTGAACTCCACCAAGCTTTCCCCACCACAACTTTGTTTTGCACGCACACACACACACACACACACACACACACACACACACACACACACCTGAAACTGACACCCTGATTTCGTGCCGCTGCAGCTGTTCCCGGATGCTCTCCCTGACACTTACTGAGTCGCGTGTGTTGCGAATAGAAAGAAGAAAAAAAGCAGCTCAATATTAAAGGACACACCGACCCAGCCAAGATGTCGCACACGGTTGAGGAGAAGGCACTGGGGTTGGGGAGGTAGTGGTGTGCGAAGTAGACAGGTGGGGGTTCAAAAGATGGCACAGGTTAAGGAATCCAAAAAAAGGCGTCGTTATGAATACGGTTTTGTCTTAAGAGGACGTTGATAGAGGAGATAATGACGGGATTGACTGATCGAGAGGTGGGGTGATCGATACAAGGAAAGGAAACCTTTGGGAGGTGGTTTGAGAAATATTTGTGAGCAACTTATAGAATGCATGTCTGGTAACAACAACAACAACAACAACGACAACGAATCAGTTTATTGTGCAGACCATTGGTTTATTACAAGCGGAAACAGTACATCAAATAGCCAGCATGTCTGGTAACGCGGACGGGAGTTGATAGTACCTGGAGTACGGAGGAGGAGCAGCACGCCGGTGTTGACACATTAAGTGTAATGAGGCTCAGCCAATGCCCGACTGCAATCTCACTGATCCCCATTGTGTCGTGACTCGCCCTCCAAACAGTCTACCTGCAAGGGCCTCCCTCTCCGTGGAAGGAGAAAAACGAGGTTGAGTTTTCTGGCAGAAGAGAAAGGGCAAGACGAAATCGTAGGTAAGGAAGAGGAAGAGGGGGTAGCAGGTACAGGTGGAGCAGGAGGAAGAGTAACAGGAGAATGAGCAGGAAAAAGAGAAGGATGAGGAATATGAGAAGGAGAAGGAACAGGAGAACGAGGAAGAATAGGAGGAGAATCCAGTAGTGTCAAACACAGCGGTTTCAGCAACCTAAAATAGCGGCGAGGGAAAAGAAATGAAAGAAACTAATGACCGGTAGATTTGCTGACGGTCCACAAGCACAAGAGAGAAAAGATTGCCAGAGAATTGTAAAGACAAATAGGTTAAAGGCAGGAGCATTAAGCACACATAACATGCAGACATAAAAGCCCTTTCTGCAAAGTTTGAAGTCTACTATTACTATTTAGATTTCGTTTCGTTTATAGGTGCTGTTATTTAAAACTATGCCGTGCCTTAAAAATTTTTCAAAAACAAAACTTGTCTTGAAACGCTGACCTAAATAGAAAGCACAACTCTTAATATTTATTTTAAAATCGATGACGTAACCGTTTATAACGATTTTCATTGCGCCAGACTCTAAACCTCACCATCATACCGGAACGTATCCCTACATTGACTCCTTTATCGAGACCATCTCATGCTTTGCGTGTTAAATTTAGAGACGTCAAAATTCAAGTACAATGTATTCTCATGCACGCAAACACGTTTTTTGATGTTGAATGCCGAAACGTCACGAGGACTGCACTTTCCACATCTCGGAGTGCAGGGCACACTGACCAGGGGACTGAAGAGGCCTCTTGACGTGAGCGGCAGCACGTCTTTATGCAAACAAGGTCCTTGCCATGTCTATTGGACAATCCTGGCATTGAGGGGATTGTCTAATTAAGGGTCCTCCACGCATGCCACGGACGCCGCTGCTCGCAAACACAGTCAGCATTGACACGATCGCAGACAGACGCTCTCTGGCTTTGGCGTTTGGACTGAGGAGGCGCAGTCACCACTCAACCCCATCTCCACAAAGTTCATGTTGACTTTTTCCTTCGCCCGTAATTGGCAACCCTTTAGGCGTCCTTGACAACCGTTCCGAAGTGACACGGGGGCCAAAGAGAGGGAGAGAGGGCGAAGATGTTGCAGTACACGTTTCCACTGAGTCAACAATGCGACACAGGGAAGACGCCGTCACGGGAAAACGCCTCGCCACCCCACTCGGTCACACCGTGGCGTCAAGTTTGCGACCCCCTCGCCTGTCTCGGGAATCGAGAGTCAATGGTAACGACGTCGAACGCCGTTTGCATGGCAACTACGTGGAGATAAGTGACGTCCGATGTTGGTAAATGTAGCAAGACAATAGGAGAGGTGTGGGGACGAGAGAAGGAAGAGAGAGAGGAGGTGGAGAAGCAGCAGGAAGCAGCAGCAGCAGCAGGAAGCAGCAACAGCAGTAATAAATGCTGCCGTACATTCGGGAAGAGAAAGGAAGGGACGAGGAGGAGAGAAAAGAAAAAGGAAGACGACAAAAGAGGGAGGGGACAGAAATGGAGAAGGGGATGGAGAGAAGATGGTGAGGGGGAAAATGGGGAGGGGGAGGGGGAGCTCCAAAAGATGGGAGAGGGGAACAGAAAGGTGGGAAGGGGAAGGAGGAGGGATGCTCAGCCCATGTAACTGTCAGGGTCCGGCATAACGCAACACCTGTGCGACGCCGACACCCTTGCCCTCGTTCGTCTAAGGTGTTTGCGTGTAGCGACCGATTTCCCCCTCGGCGCCCCTGTGCCACATAGTTGGCACTGTATGGGTGAAACGGCCAAAAGAAGTTCCAAAAGAATAATTCGGCCACGTTCTTCTTCTCGTCTCCTTGCAAGCATACGAAAGAGTGCGCGTGTCCTTGTTGCAATGCCATGCAGTTATGGCATGCGCATGTGTTCGCCGTAAATGGACACGTGGACACAGCGAACTGCCATAACGTGATGTTGCATTGAAGTTCCAGTTCGACAAGATCATAAATGGCGTTGTTGTGATGAGCGGGTTTCGGAACGTAGGCAGCATATTTATATCTTGTTAAAAATAACACCCACATTGTCAAGTGTAACATATGGCCGGAGCCGCTCGATGCCTTCCCCTTCCCCCTACCCCCCCACCCCCCCCCCCCCCCCCCCCCATTCGCTGGTACCCCTGGCTGCCAGGTTTCTGTGCCAGCTTCAGGTAACCTGCATACCTTGACATCTATACACTGTTCGATTAAAGAATAATTTAATGCGGTCAATACTGAAAGCTTCACGTTTAATGAATATTTGAGATGAGATAAAGTGAACAGAAAAGTGAAGCGACGTTTATGAACTCGTCAACAAGCAAAACTCCTAGTGAGCTGTGGCGAACTCACATGTCTCTTTGAACGCCCACTACTACGTGGCCGCGCAAAGACCAAGTTTACACGCGGACTGACAGACGTGGAACGCATTCTCCTCACATCACAGGACGACCGTGGCAGGTGGCACTGATTGGCAAGGGAATCAATTAGCCAGGTTGAGAAAGTCTATTAGCCTGGATGAGAAAGTTAATTACCCAGACCGGCACAGCCATTCAGCAGGCAGGACGACACAATGCTTGGAAAGTGGGACGCGTGTTTGCTCACTTAGCGGCAACTGCTGGAAACCTGACAGGTCCCCGCTTGTGCTCCTTACTACGGCCTCTCTTCACACTTTTCTCTCGGATACCTCCTGTACTTTTCGTCCTTGCCATTTCTAGGGCAACCTAATGGTAAACCAAGCTTTGCACAGATATATTGCTTTTTTGTTGTTGTTTGAAATAATACATCACACTCGTTACCAATCATCATTCGTTCCGTCGCAGGATATTCCTAGCGATAGCTTTTTGCAACAGGTTTTATTAATGATTATCATCGCAACAACGAATGCTTTCCTAAGAGTGCAACGGCAACAGCAAAGGGCTTGTTTAAAAAAAGAGTCATTCAAATCTAGGGACGACTGGATCACTCCAAACATCACTTGGCTTGGGATATCAAACACAGTCTGTCCTCAAATAAACTGTTTACCCGAGAAGATGAGTTGGACGAAATAGCAATGAAAAATCTTACGTAAACATCAGAGGACTTGGCCACCGACACCTCGCACTAATCCTTCCAGCCACCTGTCTGTCAAGCTTTCTTCCAGCTAACAACACGTACGCGCTCTCTTGGTGTCAAAACCCTTAAACACGCTGCATCCTTAACAAATACAGACCAGGTAGCTCCGAAAACAGCTCAGTCCCTCTTGTTGCATTCGAGCCCGCTGGTCCAGTGACCACGTAGGGCCAAAGCCTTTTGTCCGGACACAACCCTTTGTAGTGAGGCGGACCTTTGTTGGAATACAGACCTCGTCTGTGGCCGTCTCTTGGAGTCCCAGTGTCAAGGACCTCCTGGGCTTTGTAGAGACCCTTGCGGTGCTGAAGCCGTCTCGGGTAGCGAGAGGGGCAGGGCCCCCATGTCAGTCCTGAAAGCGTCGCTTTCCGGTGTGGAAGTGAAGGCTGTCTTTGTTGTGGGGACGAGTCCCCGAACTTCCCAGACTGCACACTGTAGCCTTTGTGCTGAGTTCACCCTCTGTGTCCTCTGGTCGCACCGCCTTGCTGTAACTGTATCGCCTGCTGGCCTGTGCTGCAGCACGAGTCTCGACCCCAAATGTCGCAACCGACCTGTCTCAAGTTGATGATTACCCAAGTTGTAGCCTTTGTTCCCCTTCGCTCTATCAACACCCCATGCAGGCTGACAAGTGGAACCGCTCAGTGTTTTATGTAGTCTCCTCAATGCAACAAGCTTTTCGTAATCCCTTGAATAAAAATAGTTTCTTGTTGATATTTCCCAGACACACCAGTGTCAATGAGAATGGAAGTGTGTGTGTGTGTGTGTGCGTGTGTGTGTGTGTGTGTGTGTGTGTGTGTGTGTGCACGCGCCCGCACGCGCGTGCGTGCGTGTGTGTATGTGTCTGTTTGCGTGTGCGCGCGTGCGTGCGTGTGTTTTACGTATGTCGTAACGTGTGTCATACTTTGAATTTGCTTGACCGTTATCAATTGCTCGTATGTAAAGAACGAAACGGTTATGTAACAATGTATAAATGCACAAACGAAAAGTATTGTCTGTAAATTCACTATCCCACTACCCACCAGCGAAGAACACGCTTCTGAAAAGGTGGTTAATTACAAATCAGGGACATAACCCTCGCAAGACTGTCAAGACTGACATTTTCCCATTCTGTGAACTTTCTTCAACTCAGTGGAGCCACACCCCAGGCCTCCAATTCAATAATCCAGACAGGAAGCGTTAGAGACAGGAGGGCTGGAGGACTTACACCTGAAGGATTACCAAATTCGTCAACTTTACGAGGGTGGACAGAGGCTGGCAGCCTGAACGGAAACGCCTGACGTCAGACGGCTGTCTCCTCGGGCAAGGTCACTGCTATTAGCAGACCAATAAAAAAGTTATGTCGCAAAGTGCCATGCTCGCAATGCTGCCCCTAACCGCTAACTTTACGAGCGTTGCATTCCATTTCACGCCGTTTCCTCCTCTTGGCCTTTGTTGTTGCCGCGAACTCCTTCAGTCGACAGACCTGACACTGAACTTGTCTGTCTGTGTGAGGCTGACCCCAGACAACACAGGCTGCTGCAGTCTGGTGGATAAGAGCTTGAGAGCTAGATCACAGATCGTGAGGCAATCTCATAAAACTGGACGGGTGCCGCTCAGAAATTTGCATAGCTTCCATAAATGACCAAATTGCCCCTGGGGTACAACATTAAGAAAACTCAGTGTAAGATCATCTTTGAGAAAGCATAATTCGTTCAACCAATTCATTTTTAAAACGATATCATTTATCGTCTTAGATCATACTACAGATTTGTCTGTCTCTTGCAGGGTTTCGGCTTTGCGTTAGGAGACGATCGGTTGAGTAATCATGTCAGTGACAAGTATAAACATTTTTTCACTAGCGTTCTCATTTCTTGGAGTCCGTGCAGAATGCCTCGTAGAAATAAATTAAGTGAGGCCGGTTGTAGTTTAATCTTTCCCGAGAGGACGCCTTTCAGTCCTTATGTTACGTCCGCACAGAGGCTCTCGAGCTGTGGGGGCGAGCAGGGCGAGTGTAGACTGAGAGACCCTCAGCGTGGACTGGATGCACGAGCTTTCCCAGCTCTCAGGAAGCTATCCCGGTAGCCTCGAATCCATTACCACATCCGCCCCACATGCGGACGCACTCTCTTTTTAGGCAGAGTTACATTCGCACCGCTGCCAATGATTCACATCTGCGGAAGGGCTCGGCGTTTCAGTAGACGCTGCGTTTGGCGTGCGTCCATTACAGCAGGCACGATGGTCTCATCAGTCTAAATCTGATAGGCCCTATCACGATGACAGATATAAAATACACCATACTTACATCTTACCACACATAAAACTCACATGCACTATGCAACATGCAACTACTACTTCATCACACCTCACCACAACCGACAACATCAAATCATAGCATTTTGCTGCTCTAAAAATTTGAATCTGTCATTGCAACGGCCAGAAAGCAGTAATTCGAGTATGGGTCGAAGGTTTCGAGGATTCACGTTTGGTTATCCTCAGTAACGAAGTATTTTTAAATGGCATCCTGCAGCATCCACTTATTTCGACACGGCCACAGTGAGCCCCCTTTTGCTAAAGGCTCTGTCAGTTTGAGCTCTAGCTGCAGTCTCCCTTCAAAGCCGCTGGGGTCTTTGTCAGCATCGACAAACTACCATGCCAAGTTGTGCTGCTGCCCATTGTTAGGAGATCGCATCAAAGATCTTCATTGTTTTTAAGTTCTCGACTCTCATCTGCAAGAGAAAATTCTACCCTAATCATTGAAACAGACAGGTTAAAAAAAAATTATCACATGAGCGTATCAAAAAATGACACCATGTGCTCCTCCAACAAGTACTCTTCATATGCGTCAGGTGAAATTTCTTATTCAATGATTTCTAGCGGCGAATTACGTCACCACGACCAGTGTGGAGACCGAAGGACCGCTTTCATCCGACATTACTTGGCCAGTGACCTTTTCGTCCTTGTCCCAGACATTCGTTGGAAACGAAGACGTCAGCAGAAGCCGTTGAAATTCGAACCGGGCCCCTGCCTATTCATGACGAGGTGCAAAAATCCAAACTATCCAGCACTGAATAACGGACGGATTCCGCTTTCAACGCCCCTCCACCTCCTCCCCATTCGCTCCACCCTCGATTTGCAATTTTGAACACGTAACAAAAAATGCTCACGGCGATGGGTCGTGCGTCAAGCCATGGATTGTTCCGGGGCAAATAGGTTGCAGACTCAGGGTTTCTTGCGCGGAGAAAAAACGGCGGTTCCTGTCCTGGTTTTTGAAGCAGACGACACATTTCCCGCGCTACGTGCTGTGCGTGCCGCACGTGCCGGAAGCCATTGTTCTACTGGCGCCCCCTACCGGAGCCCGCCGGAACTATTGTGCGAAGGGACTGACGTAGGAAGGAAAAAGGAAAAGGTGGTTTGTGGTTAGAAGGGAGGGAGGTGGTACAGTACGAAAACAGAGGTACGAGTGAGAGAGAGAGAGGCACATGCATTAGTGGTAACCTTTAGCTCCACATTGGTCTGATATAATGACTTGGGTGGCTGGAGTTCGAGGACTCGACGCCGGTCTGCGCAGATCCATTCACCATGGCGGGATCGGCGCCATAGAATGTAAGACGGCGACCTCAAGTGTTGCACAGACGATGTTGGGAAACCAAGGGTTAGAAGGCATTAGATCAATAAGTCGGTTTTACTCGCTCATTCATCTCCAGGGCAGATAACAGAACCCTCTGACTTGCTTTTGGGAGCAAGGCGAACAGTTCCCCTGCCTCTGCCATGTGGAGAACACGTGAACCTCTATGATGTGTGTTGAATGGGTAGTTCTTGCCAACTTTTTTTGGTAAGAGGTGTCAGTAATTCATAACCATGCTAATGTCTACAAGACGTTGTTGCAAAGTAGCGATCACTGACCTTTTCGGGGAAGCACTGGGAAAAGCATATGTTTTGAAAATGACAAAAATGATTCGTAGGTAATACGTTTAGAAATGTTAAGAAGCGTGTTTTCGTGCATGCATTTGCAAGTTGATAACCCCCAAACCAAAAACCTTTCTGCGATGAACAAACTATTGACAGATTTAAGACGTTCCAAGTAGCACATCGATAGATCTCTGACATTCATGACCCAGGGAGGGCAAGTTGACCTAAACGAAAAAGCTGTATCTCATTCAACAATGAATGACGTCACTGGGTTAAAAGCGTTCAGAGAGTATCGTCGGGTCGGCTAAATTAGCAACTATCAGTCCGAGTGCACATGGCATTCGTCAAGTTATTTCCGTAAGACGTATCTTCCATGCCAAACTGGGAGAGGCTACGTCCTAGTGCCTTGGACGAGAGGCAGATGTGCGTGATGGAGAGAGCTTTATTTCTCCACCCACTGCACACTTAACATGTTTAGAAGCCCACTAACCTAAGTTTGTTACGTGCTGCATATTTCTGTGTGCTTTGTATATACATGTAGTCGACTAGGACATTTTTCCGTCTGTCTGTCCGTCCGTCCGTCACTCTGTGTCTCACTCTGTGTCTCTGTCTGTCTGTCACGCTGTTTCTGTCTGTCTGTCTGTCTGTCTGTCTGTCCCTCCCTCCCTCCACCCACCACCACCACCACCTTCTCTCTCTCTCTCTCTCTCTCTCTCTCTCTCTCTCTCTCTCTCTCTCTCTCTCTCTCTCTCTCTCTCTCCATTCTTGAATCTCTACACTAATAAAACGGTCAGGGGTGCCTATTCAAATCATTAAGCACGGCTGAGTGACGATGGTGTTAAGAAATGGCTGTTTGAAGATTTAGGCGGTTTCAGATGCATGTTTTTAAGTAGAAACCATAAGACTCCCTGAGACAGGGGCTTCGTCGTATTTTTAAAATCACATAAACGACTCATTCTAGAAGGTACATGGTATCTAAATGAAAGCCTCCATTATTCACTTTACCTTGATGTGGGACTTTGTCAATGGCTTGGTTACCAAGGAAGTAAGGGAGGGGTATTTCGCTTCACTAACGCAGTAGGGAAGGATTAAGTTGGACCACGCGTGTCTTTACCTGGCGAAAACAAGAGTATTAAAGGCTCGGACCCCACGATACAGATGCTTTGTCGGGAAAGAGTTTGTGTGGTGGGATTAGAATCCCTCTGTACACCTCTGTGTGGAACTGGGAAGGAAAGATAAATAGCAGAAATTGATAAAATAAAACATGTATTCCTTCATTCTCTATCATGATGTTTTCTTTTCTCTTTTCAGGTCGGCGCTCAGAAATACACCGCAGGTCGAGAGGCCGAGATACAGTGCAAAGTAAGTTTTCTACACATCCACACATGTACTTGCATGCATGACTCTTGGGCACTCGACTATGCACACGTATGCCCTATGATGCACTCGCATCTTCACCTGGCCATGTTTGCTGCTCCAAATCTTGCATATCCTCAATAGAATGCAGTCTTGATCTAACTGCACTCTCATATTGTACTTCAACGTGGGTTCTTGAATGTAAAAAATCTCAAACTTTGTAAACTCTTGATTGACGTGGCCAAAAAACAAAGTCATCGGTACCCATAACTAAATCAGTCACGGAATATGTTTATCTCGTTTATACGGAAAAGGAATCCAAAAGCTTGCCAGTGACGTTAATAGTGCAGCTTTCACGCAAGGTACGTTTCTAAGTCCCTGCATATTCATTGTTGACCAAGGTCGTTTATAGCTCACCCCGGCCTTCGCTTCGTGTCAAAACATGGTTATATACTGAAGTCTGTGACGCAGAAAGTTAGAGACCCTTTCAGGCCGACTGATAAAGGCCAGTGTGTACAGTAGCGCATCCTGCTCCTCTTTCCATACAGGCATGCACCCTCAAGGAACGTATATCCCTCAACTTTCTGAATGGAGCTGTGAGAAGTGGAGGAGGAGGTCGTAATTTATCGCCTTCTTACCAAAATACCTCCCTCCCCTTCCTCCTGTCCGCCCACACCCACTCTGGCATTTCGTGTACTTTTCTTCGTGCAAGGGGAAGCGCAGCGCGCGTGAATTCTCACGACTCTCCTCCCCTACGTCTCTTGTTGTCTTTGCCTCCTGCTCCTGGCGGCAAGCAAGCCACTCCCAGCCTGACACTTGCTCTTCCTTTCGTTCTCAAAACTTTCTGCCCCGTGCTAAGTGCGGGGCTGGGTCTGCAGCAGTAGCTGTTGCCCATCATGCTCTTTATTGGTGTCACGACTCGACCGTGGCATTTCTCGTCCACAAAGAGAGCTGAAGCTATCATTGCACAGACGTTTAAGGGTAGAAAACAGATGATGATATCTGGGGGGAGGAGGAGGATGGATTTAGAGAATGGAGCCAGAGGAGGAGGAGGAGGAGGAGGAGGAGGAGGAGGAGGAGGAGGAAGGAAGGAAGGAATGAAGGAGGAGGAGGAGGAGGAGGAGGAGGAGGAGGAGGAGGAGGAGGAGGAGGAGGAGGAGGAGGAGGAGGAGGAGGAGGAAGGAATGAAGGAATGAAGGAGGAGGAGGAGGAGGAGGAGGAGGAGGAGGAGGAGGGGGGGGGGGGGGAGGAGGAGGAGGAATAAGAGGCGGAAGAAAAGATAAAGAAGAAGAAGGAGACAGAAAAGCTAGTGTCTAATATTAAGTTATGGGATATATTAAAGCCATCACATGACTATCTGGCTGTCAACAAAATACCTTCCCTTCCATAGTCAGCACTGGGAAATTCATCGCCACGGGCTTTAAATGGACATCCTCGTTCTTCGGAGTCGCTCTAGTCGTCGCTGCGTCTGTTCCCCTCCGGCCATGGAGTCCTCTGGACTCGTTCCTTGTGTTATGGCTGTACTTCATGTGTCGGGCCATCATTTCGCTCTCTCTTCATTGGCCCCTGACCCTCGGTCAGACGTGTTTGTCCCCGCCTTTGATCGCAAACCCACTTTTTATGGCGCTGTGAGCGAGTGGGACATTTTCTGCATAGTTCCTTGCTGTCTCTACTGGCTATCATGAGGCGAATTTCCTGTTCCCAGCAGGCCCCAATAAACTTCTCCTAAACGTTCCTCTGTCAGCTTGTTTTTGTCTGCACGAGCCGCTCTGGGACAAAACGGCACGCGGATGCAATGCGACTCAGGAATCTCATTGGGAGTCAGGAGGTCTCGGATGTGCTGTGACGAGAGGGGAAAAGGGGAAAAGAACAGAGAGAGAGTAGTTGGATAGCTGGTTTTACGGCTTTGCAAATGGCGCCACGACTTACTTACCACGTCGCGTGCGGTGGTCTAACAAAGCGTGTAGGTTCGGGAACTAATCTGGAAAAGGAATGACTGTGACAGTCCTTTCGCAGTACTTTGACAAGACTGAGTACAGCGACTGGGGTCATGAAGACAGATTTTATCTGTCGTCTGCCTCTCACTTTTGATCATCTCAACAGAATTTCTTTCATTTACCGAATGAAGTATTCTGAAAAAATACGGAGGCAGGGATTGAATAAATAAGCATCTTGAGGTCTGCAAACCAATAAATGTTGCAAATGTTCACAGGAAAAATGCCTTTTAAGGTGATGAAAAATGGCCGACACCGCTGAAAAGAGTTCCGGGCTCCTTATATGTGGCGGAAGAATGACTGATGGCATATTCGATGTGGTTATGATGGCTGAGGGTGCTAGTAGCGACACCAGCACGAGTCGTGGTGGCAGAGGAATGGTAGTGTAGTAGTCAGTGTAGCTGTATATCAGTGGTGGCAAGATTTAGGAACTCCAACAACTGTTTTGCCATAAACATATATGTCTTGAATATGCGTACATTTCTTAAATCAGGCTGATGTTGCAATATTACCAATTCATGAGGCACATTTCCTTTGGTAAATAAGGTCTTGATAAGTCCTGGTGATTGGTAGACAACGTCATCTCTACACTGCATTTTCACGTTTACGCTAAACGACTATGAGGTGGCTGTTGTAGCAGCAGCAACAGCAGCAACGGCAGTAGCAACAACAGTAGGCCTATCTGCAACAGTGAAGCCGCGCCATATTAGGAACACAGTTTGTAGCAGCAACAGTGGCAGTAGCAACAACAGTAGGCCTATCTGCAACAGTGAAGCCGCGCCATTTTGGAACACAGTTTGTAGCAGCAACAGTGGCAGTAGCAACAACAGTAGGCCTATCTGCAACAGTGAAGCCGCGCCATTTTGGAACACAGTTTGTAGCAGCAACAGTGGCAGTAGCAACAACAGTAGGCCTATCTGCAACAGTGAAGCCGCGACATATTAGGAACACAGTTTGTGGCAGCAACAGTGACAGTTGCAACAGAGCAGCAGATTCAGGAACAGAAGTGGTTGCAGTAAAAGCTGTCGTATTCGTCATCGCAATCATGTACGGTTTTACGACGAAGTCAACCTGCGACCGAGTGCATTGCTGAAGGCCAGAGTCGTCACCAAGGGAGATAACACAGCAGCCATACGCCATCCCGATGGTGGTACTACGGAAGGTTTCGTACCCACTATGAAGATGGGAGAGGTCTCGTTAATGGATACAACATGTCCCTTTTTCGTGTACTTGGATAGAGCACAAACAACTCATTAAAAGATTAGTATAACGTGTAAATGTGTATTGAGGGGGAAGTGTGTGTGGCGGGGATGGATGGAGGGAGGGAAGAGAGAGAGAGAGAGAGAGAGAGAGAGAGAGAGAGAGAGAGAGAGAGAGAGAGAGAGAGAGAGAGAGAGAGAGAGAGATGGTATTCCGTAGGAGAAAGGCTAGAGTAAAGTACAGTGATAAGAGTAATTAGTGAGAAGGGGGAGGAGGGGGGTTCTGCGGTTTGTCAAACAGCTATTCACGGTAACAGCTAGCGTTCCTTCGTGTGTTAAGTGCAGTTGGCGCCAGGCTATAAATTCCTTGCTCTTTACCAAGCTAAAAATTAATGTACTATTATTTGGCCGCCAAGGCTATTGAAAAGCGGCAACATCCGAGTGAGAGTGGGGCGTCTGTCAAAACTCAGGGCCAAGGCTTGCAAATTTCATTAAAGGGGGGCCACGCCACACGTGATCACAGCTGCGCAAATAGGTTTGTTTACTCCGAGGGAATCTGTCATTCAAATAACAGCAGCAAGATTAAATATCCACTCATGCGGATGAATGGAGATTTAAAAGGGCAGACATTTCATGGCTTGAGTGTGAGAGTGAGGCGCATGTTTGATACGCCAGAGGCAGTATGTCGTGGTTACGGATCTCGGTCGAGTATTCTAAAGGTTAATCCCCCCTTCCATCCATTCCGTTGTAGAATCTCATATCTGAATGCGGCGTTGACAGAAAAAAAGTTTACTTGTTTTCGTCGATGAGCCTGGAACAAAATTCTCCCGAACCGATTATCGCGCACGAGTGAAAGAGCGAACGGCGTTATGCAAAAACATGTTGCCTGAAGCAACGGATCGGTGGGAAACTATATTCACATGCACAGGTTAGAATATCATGCGGGTTAAAAGCCTATGTTGGCGTAGGAGTGAGAAGCTCGCATTAGAGTCGTGGTGATGGACTCTATAAGAAAACGAACACCTAGTATGTCTTGCCCTCATCGAACGAAGACAAATTTCATAATCATTAAATTGCTGTCTACACACACACACACACACACACACCAGAGGTCATTCGCTCCATGTCAAGCCGTTCCAAATGTTACATACGTTCTGAACATCACAAAACTTCCAGGAAGGACGTTTCTGCACACCTCGCCGACTTCCTCACTTATTGGTGTGCAGCTAGGGAACGCGCCTGCTAATCAAAAAGACGCCTTCACTGCGGCTAGGGGCTGACGCTGTGTGGTCTGGCTGTTTTGCAGGCCTACAAGAAGGTGTGTCCCATTGGCAAGCAGTGCGTCATCCAACACCTGCTCTGGCCCCGCAAGATGTCCTTCCCCGTGTGTGTGATGGACCACCAAATCAACCGTGAGTAATCTTGTCCTTTATTGGCATTCAAAAAACAAAAGGATTTAGAATTACTATTTTTATTTCATGTAGCAAACGTTCACGAGTGGAAGAGCGTTCTGGGTAGTAAACCCTTCATCATGTAGAATGGGGAGGAAAAGAAGCACGGAAGAATGATTTAAAGAAAACGTGTCGTAAGGAGAGCAAGAAGAACATACTGGGGATGAGAAGTGTTATGTAGAGGGTGAAGACTCGTAAAAAATAAGATTTTCTGCTGTTGTAAATATGTCATAGAACAAACTGCCAATTAAATTCCATTTAACTGCTCATCACATTTGGTCATTGTCTTCTCTATTAAAAAAATCTATATATGTTCAAAGCCTATGCCGTGTGCGTAAAAAGTTGTCACAAATATATTTTTTCTATTAACGTCACTGGGGAAACAACCAATGGACGGTCAGTGTAAAAGTGAAAGTAAGCTAGCGCGGCTGCGGTTACTGCTGATCCTCACAGAGGCGCCAGGTCGTGATGAGGATCTCTCCCAGCGACTACTGTCCATTAAACGAGATTGTCCTCTCTGCTGATGTTGTTGCTGATTTCTTGATGGCGCACTCATACTGCTACTGCTGCCAGCCTTATCCATGTTGCTGTAGCTACTATGCGACACTGCTGTTACTGTGACTATGACTAAGCGGATAATGCTACTGCTTCTACAACAACAGCTGCAGCTACTACTACTACTACTACTGCCTCTTTTATATATTTCTACAACTACGACGAAGACGACATCGGCTGCTGCCACCAGCATCTCTAATAATACCGCCAACCTCGCGCCAACCAGACACGGGGCCAATGCACGCGCCCAGTGCACATTTGATATGTATGCATGTCTCTCGTCGTCCGATGGTTGATCCAAGACATGCCAGTAATCAAATTTCATTTACATTTGTAACCTTGAAACCAAAACCTTTTGACCATCGTTTACATCCTTTGACTCCTCGTCGTAAACTTCCGCCTTCTTCATTTATTCCCTTCCGTTTTACAGCCCACTCCAAGATCTGCGAGCTTCCTCCGTCACCCGGAAACTGCGCGGCAGGGTTCACGCGCTGGTACTACAACGTCCACACACAGTCCTGCAGCTGGTTCACCTATGGCGGCTGCGAAGGGAACCACAACAACTTCCTGACGCGCAGCGCCTGCGAGTTCGCCTGCATGCCGCGCACCACCACCCCCGCCGCTCCCGAGTCCGATGCCGAGACAGCCGAGCCCCTGACCATGCCGGATGAGTCGTCACCGGCACCGGATGTGACATTTGTGCGCGAGTCTCCCGTCGACCGCCGTCCCGCCGTCTTGGCTGCCCCCGCGCCGTTGACCATGCGCTACGAGCTGGACCGCAACGACCTGACCGGAGCACTTGAGATGCGTTCTTCCGTCAACGACCTCCGCAAGGGTCGTCGCCACCGCCGTCGCCACCTTCGTCGCAACGGCAAGAAGGGACGCAAGGGCAGACGCGGCAGGAAGAACAGGAAGCAGGAGCAGCCCGAGGAGCCAGTGGACCTGTCCGAGCCTGTTGACGTCACCATTACCGATCCCAACCAGTCCGAGATCCAGGCGCCCTTCGCTGAACTGCGCATGAGCAAGACGGCCTACCGCAACTTTGGCACCACGCAGAACGACGACACGGAGCGAGACAGGCGGCGACGCCTGGGCGAGGACCGGAAGGGCCGCTACTACAAGAAACTGCGTCTCTTCAACATCCTCAGCCACTAGAAGGAAGACCGGAGCTGCAGGCGCTGCCTGCTGTCCCTGCCGTCTTCTCTAAACGAACCTTCTCCACGCCTCTCCTCCACCAGAGACAACTCCAAATGGTGGCTCCCCCTTTCCCAAAAGCAAAATACTGACCCTTAACAAAGATCGCCCTACATTAGACTGCTGGTCCATCGAGGGGTTCTACTGGGGTCTTTTGATTAACTTTTGAAACCAGCGGTTCGACATTTAAAGGGGAAGTTTGTTAGAACTGGTCACTGCCCGATTCGAGGACTCTTTCACGAACTAGTGAGACTTGCACAGACCATGAGCTCGGTCAGGGTGAGACGCTCTAAAAGTTCCTAAGACAAAGTTGAAGTAGTCCGAGGGTGAAAACCGAGAAACTGTTCTTGCTCTCGCATACCAACCACGAGAACATCTGTCTGCCGCAGTAGCTCATGCGGCGCTGGCTTTCAGACTCGGTAGTCCAGACTTGGTCATAAAAGAGATTTATTTTGTGTTAAGATCCTGAATTTGCATGCATTTGTGTTACGGTGTTTGATTTAAACCTGGACGTATAAAATCATGGCTAAAAACTCACATGAAATAATAACGGTTTTTAACCGAGAGTTACGATGTATTCCTTGAACTGTTGCACAGCCACCAAACAACAAAAGGAACAACTACAAACAGCAATCTCCGAACACTGGCTAGGTTCCCAGGCTGCTGAGGACATAATTTGTTTGCCGATAATCTGTACATAGCATAGATAGTTATGTGCACTGGCTATGCTCGTTTGTCTGTGATGTCACTGTAAACACTATTGTTATTGTTTCGGGTGCTGGTGGGGTGTTTTTTTGTGTACTTTCGGTTTCGATTTACCACAAAATGCACTAGAGTTGGCGGAAACGAGTCATACGTAATCTAATATATTGATTGGAGGGTCGGAGATGATGGAGAATCCGTTGTTAAGTACATCCTTCACGTCAGAGCATCTATTGTCAACATCGTTTCATCTCTAGCCACCCGTTTCATTGGCAGCCGAGTAGATGAAACTCTCGGAAGATACAGCAAGAACAAAAGAACAGTGCTGGACACATGTAGGACTTTTTTTTTCAAGCAATACAAAAATGGAGTCTGTAGTTAAAGTTGCTCACAAACACTGAATGGTCATTTGTTGGCGAGACTTTTAATTTATCAGATACTTGTGCCCAACTGTCGACACTTCAGCGGGCTTTGGTCAGCCATGACCCATTTAGCGCGGAGTTGGCTGAAACAGGGAGTGATCCCGCTCCGGCCGTGGCTTGTTCACTAAAGCTGGAAGTGACAGCAAGATTTATGGAGAGTCCTTGTGGTCTCCTCCTCTCCAGAGCGATGCTTTCCGTGTGTCCAACGCGTCGTGGACACAAAGCCTTTCTCATTACGTGATCAACAATGAGAAGATCGCTGTAACAATCCGACTGCAACGTGTAGGCCCTTTTTATTATTCCCCCTGCATTCTTTGTTGGCAGACGGGCTTGTTCGCAAGTATAATTAGCCCACTACGGCTAAAGGATTGTTTTGCAAATGTCCGTCTTTACTTTCTCCCTCTTCTTCAGAGCAGGTGCGTTTTTCAAACTATTTCCTTAAAATGTGCATAATCCTCAAAGCGGTGGGGGAGAGCGCTAGAAACCAGGTGGCGAGATGGTGGGGCTGCGATGGCCAGGCATCCTTTATATTGTGGTATCGTAACAGTAAAATGTAATAAATCTTTAACAAACGGAGTTGTCACCTGTTGTCAAAAGCTTTGCAGATGGAGATAGTACATCTAATATGAGGAAAATATCCAATTCATCACAGAAAGTTAAGATTTTCATCGATCTATTAGTAGTGCAGTCAAATTACACATTTTCTGTCAGTGTATGGAGATACAGCATTGTAAGATACCTGCTTTATTAGAAAAGTAACTTGGACTCCTTGAGCAATGTTTCATTGTTCAAGTGTCAAATTTACGATTTCACCGAACTCAGGCAAAACATTTTACCGTACATTTAGAAACTTCAAGAAAGCCCTAATTAAAATCGATTAAACTTGGCTGGAAGTCAGGTAAACATTTTAATGACAAAACCGGTGATGAAGCAATCTGCTGCTAGCAGTTATTGTCAAAACAAGGGACACGACGCAATCAACTCCAATAAGATTTTCGTAGCACAGCTTTTGCAAATGCGGACACAAAGGTCCCATCATTAACGTGCCAAGTTGGTAAAGCGTCTTCGTGATCATGGAGACAACAGATACACAGTGGGCAATGTACAGTATATTGTTGGATGACGTGTATGTAAGATAGGGTCGTTGCACTATACAGACACAATACCATTTAAAACTACCCTTTAATTTGAAGGAAAAATTTGAATAACCCCTTTAATGGTCCTTTACAAAAATTGACACATACAGCCGAAGCAGACATTACCTCAGAAGATTTTGCAAGCGTTTTCAAGACAATATGGACTAACTTGCAGCACTTCATTGAGGAAACACAGCAAAATCACCATCCCTCATCGGGAAGATATATCCATATTTCTGTTGTATCATTATTCACAAGCATTTTGTGAGCATATTGATAAACGTCATTCATCAGTTTGTCACCTCATAGTTTTCCATTTCTTTTCTATGAGTGTTCATATTACTTCTATAAACCACCATCATTGTTGTTGTCATTATCATCATCATCGTCATTATCATCTTTATTCTCCATGTTGTGTTCCTCTTATCCACAACAGATGATCTGCTGTTTGCAGACAACGAAATGATCCACCAAAATTGTACACGTATCAGGGGTTGTTGATAAGATGTAAAGCGGTGTTGTCCAGTTTTCTGATTCGGGTCTTCCAATGCCCAAGGTCTTGGTAGAGATCTAGGCGTCATGCATATTCTGTGTTTTTAGTGGTCACACCCAGATATTGTACAATGTTAATAATGTTCTTTCAACAAGTGGTTGTGTATGGCATAATATCTGTTCATTTGTAAACCTTGCAGCTAATAAAGTTTGTATCACATCATGCCTCGATTTGAAGTGAATTCAGATAATAGTTTGTATGCATTGTCATGTACTCCTGTTTTTCATAGACTATTTTCTTTTAGACTAGCTGAGAATCCTTCACCATCTCAGTCATTCTTCATACTATCTGATAGCTGGCAAGGCTGGTAAAACATACATTACGGATAAACAAACAGATGTATGAGAAGCAGACAGGTAGATGAACTGATGAGCAGAGAGGCAGATAGATGATGGAATAACTCCTGCATAGGTCCTTCGGATGAGACCTTAATAAACCGAGGTCTAGTGTGTGATACGCATTCACAACATCAAAATCACACACTATAAAGATCCTGACGCTCATGTCCTCGACGGGTGGGTGTCGGCCACAGTAAAAACACCCAGCACGCACAATTTCTCCTTTGTGGAAAACAGTGTGCCAGCGCCCTTGGCAGCAGGAGACTGGTCTCATTGACTTAAGACACTACACACTGAGAGACAGCCTCAACATCGGCTTAAGCGCCTTGAGCATGCTGCCAGCATGGATACGTGCGCTATACAAGTAGACATCATCATCATCATCATCATAAAATGCTCTTGCTTGAATATATGGGTAAAAACTGGGAAAGAGAAGGTTTTGAAGTCCTAACAGCAAACCTAATACTGAATGTCATTACAAGCAGGACAGTGCAGCTGTATTCCCTGCATATTGTCATGCCCAGCCACCCAATAAAAATACCCGTTGCAACCACTCCCAGCTGATCTTGCCATAGTAACATGGACTATTAGTGAATTCTACTGATACATGTTTTTGTTTCCCAGTACTAAAAGACACAATTTCACGAGCTAAAGTGCACTAAAGGTTCTAATGCATGTACTGCCAGATATCACAAACACACAAAAAGAAGAAAAGAGAAAAGAAAACATTGGCCACGACAAATAATCATTCCATATGCCAAGCAAGCTGCAGACATAAGCCAGTTTTTCAGTTTCAGTCCAGCAGCCACAGCCTTGACGAAGGCGACGTCAACATTGTTAACAGCATTTTGTTCAAACAAGGTCACAAGATGTTTGCACTGTTACACAAGGTCACAAGATGTTTGCACTGTTACACAAGGTCAAGCAAAGTGTGGGCAAGGCTCCTTCACATACTCTTAATTGTTGGCCTTTCTGTCAGGGTCAGGGTTACACAAGTGTTCACTCTACATGGACATGAAAACGACATACCACCATGTAGGCAAGTGATACCAGGTATTATCTAGAACAACTTAAATAATGTCTTTGAATTGGAGTCACATTTGTATCAATCTAACTGGACAAGGCACAATATTAGTCTGGTTTGATGAGAAAACTTTCCTAGTATGTCACAGAAATGAATCGTCCATAAGGGATGATTTAAGATCAGACTATGCTAACTAAAATTAGCTGCATGTTGCGCGGTATCCTGATCCACAGTAATCTTGCCACAATAATGTCGAGATAAATTAATCTAGTTTTGCAATTACATCTTAGAAAAAAATGAAACACTTCTAGTGATAAAACACAGAAATGCAGGGATACATAACAAGGATACACAATTTATTATCTAAGGCATCATTTGATTTCATACATGAATGATATCGGGGGGGGGGGGGGGGGGGGGGGGGGGGGGGGGGGAGAGAGACTCCACTTCAGAGGTGTAGCAGCTGAGAAACAGAATACTCAGTTTAATCCAAGAATCTGTCCTCACTGAAGTAAATTCTCACAAACTCAATTCATCACACTGCTGATTATACATTATGCCAATTTCAAATACCAGAAGTTATTTGTATGCTCAGTGCTATTCAAATTGTGCTGGAAAAAATTGATTTTCAGACTAGAAACACTATCTCCCAACACAATCATCGCAATGTCATCTTGAGTGAGCTTTCCATGAAATGTTTTCATGCACATTTCCATATTACAAGCAATACTATTGTCCAACTTGGGAATTAAGGTGACCACCTGTGGTGTC
>JAWQFJ010001115.1:40000-60204 GCA_034096865.1 Theodoxus fluviatilis
ATGTTCAGCTTGGTTCATGTACCGTTCTACCTTACAGCCTGAATAGCCGAGTTTGCTCTTGTCAAATGATGCTAGAAGCTCACACACACAGTGGTGAGATTTTTAAAAAGAAGAAATAAACAGTACTCAGATCTACAAGATAGAACATTTACTATTCAGTGAAACAAAAACAAGAAGGGCAATGGTGCTTATTGGCACTTTCTATTACTTTGCCCTATAGATTGATACCTGACCTATATATAGGTCAGGTATGAATCTCAAAAACTTCTGATAAAAATGTGAAAATGTGAAAAATGGCTGTTTTTTAAACATTTACAGCCCCTGTGACCTTGACCTTAAAGCAAGGTCAAGTCACTATGTATGTTTTGTACGCCTTGTCATCATACACCATCATGCCAAATTGGGTGTTGATAGATTTAATAGTCTCTGAGAAAAATCCAACGTTAAAGTTTTTTACAGGCGACAGGACGCCCAGACGCACGTCACGGGTGACCTAGTATGAAAGTATAACATGTGTACTACAATGTTATGAAGTTTGGAAGAGTTATCTTCCATAGTTCAGGGTCAAGGTCACTTCAAATTATGTATTCAATCCAACTTTAAAGACCTCCTGTGACCTTGACCTTGAAGCAAGGTCAAGTCACCATGTATGTTTTTGTACGCTTCGTCATCCTACACCATCATGCCAAATTGGGTGTTGATAGACTTAATAGTCTCCGAGAAAAATCCAACATTAACGTTTTTTACTGATTACAGGACGCCCGGACACGCGGACGGACTCCCGGATGCTCGGACGGACAATACGGGTGACCTAGTATGAAAGGATAACATGTGTACTACAATGTTATGAAGTTTGGAAGAGTTATCTTCCATAGTTCAGGGTCAAGGTCACTTCAAAATATTTATACAATCCAACTTTAAAGACCTCCTGTGACCTTGACCTTGAAGCAAGGTCAATCAAACTGGTATCAAAAGATAGGGATTACTTTGCCCTATATACCATATATAGGTCAGGTATCCAATCTCAAAAACTTCTGAGAAAATTGGGAAAATGTAAAACAAGAAGGGCAAAGCCCATACGACCTTGACCTTTATATGACCTTGACCTTCAGGTGACCTTCAAGGTCAAGGTCAAACAACTAAACCTACCAATGACATCATACACTAAGAAATGCTTTACATTTTCCCTACTAAAATACATGTGACCTTGACCCAAGGTCAAGGTCATCCAAGGTCATGCAACACAAAGCTGTTAATTCAAGACATAGGCAGCACAATGGTGATTATTGGCACTTTCTACCATGAGATATGGTCACTTTTAGTGGTTCACTACCCCATTTTGGTCACATTTCATAAGGGTCAAAGTGACCTTGACCTTGATGATATGTGACCAAATGTGTCTCATGATGAAAGTATAACATGTGCCCCACATAATTATTAAGTTTGAAACAGTTATCTTCCATAGTCCAGGGTCAGGGTCACTTCAAAATATGCATACAATCCAACTTTGAAGAGCTCCTGTGACCTTGACCTTGAAGCAAGGTCAACCAAACTGGTATCAAAAGATAGGTATTACTTTGCCCTATATACCATATATAGGTCAGGTATCCAATCTGAAAAACTTCAGAGAAAATGGAGAAAATGTGAAAAATGACTGTTTTTTATACAACATTTATGGCCCCTGCGACCTTGACCTTGAAGCAAGGTTAAGTCACTATGTATGTTTTTTGAGGCCTTGTCATCATACACCATCATGCCACATTTGGTATTGATAGACTTAATGGTCTCCGAGAAAAATCCAACGTTAAAGTTTTTTTACGGATTACAGGACGCCCGGACGCCCGGACGGACTCCCGGACGCTCGGACGGACAACACGGGTGACCTAGTATGAAAGTATAACATGTGTACTACAATGTTATGAAGTTTGGAAGAGTTATACTTCCATAGTTCAGGGTCAAGGTCACTTCAAAATATGTATACAATCCAACTTTAAAGAGCTCCTGTGACCTTGACCTTGAAGCAAGGTCAATCAACTGGTATCAAAAGATAGGATTACTTTGCCCTATATACCATATATAGGTCAGGTATCCAATCTCAAAAACTTCTGAGAAAATTGGAAAATGTAAAACAAGAAGGGCAAAGCCCCATACGACCTTGACCTTTATATGACCTTGACCTTCAGGTGACCTTCAAGGTCAAGGTCAAACAACTAAACCTACCAATGACATCATACACTAAGAAATGCTTTACACATTTTTCCTACTAAAATACATGTGACCTTGACCCAAGGTCAAGGTCATCCAAGGTCATGCAACACAAAGCTGTTAATTCAAGACATAGGAAGCACAATGGTGCTTATTGGCACTTTCTACCATGAGATATGGTCACTTTTAGTGGTTCACTACCCCATTTTGGTCACATTTCATAAGGGTCAAAGTGACCTTGACCTTGATGATATGTGACCAAATGTGTCTCATGATGAAAGTATAACATGTGCCCCACATAATTATTAAGTTTGAAACAGTTATCTTCCATAGTTCAGGGTCAGGGTCACTTCAAAATATGCATACAATCCAACTTTGAAGAGCTCCTGTGACCTTGACCTTGAAGCAAGGTCAACCAAACTGGTATCAAAAGATAGGGCTTACTTTGCCCTATATACCATATATAGGTCAGGTATCCAATCTCAAAAACTTCAGAGAAAATTGAGAAAATGTGAAAAATGACTGTTTTTTAGACATTTATGGCCCCTGCGACCTTGACCTTGAAGCAAGGTTAAGTCACTATGTATGTTTTTTGAGGCCTTGTCATCATACACCATCATGCCACATTTGGTATTGATAGACTTAATGGTCTCCGAGAAAAATCCAACGTTAAAGTTTTCGGATGCCCGGACCGGACGCCCGGACGCCCGGACCGGACGCCCGGACGGACGAAGAGGGTGAGTACATAGACTCACTTTTGCTTCGCATGTGAGTCAAAAATGGCTGGGTTTTTTACATTTACGGCCCCTGCGACCTTGACCTTGAAACAAGGTCAAATCACTATGTATGTTTTTTGACGCCTGTCATCATCCATTCAGCGTGGCTGAGACTAGTGAATATAGTCTCAGCAACAGGTTGGTCACGTGATAGCCTAAATTCTTCCATAACATGCATACCACCGTTCTGAACAGCCACGCTGAATGCCATATCACATCGTGAGTGTATTCCTCCGCTTGTTGTGATACACTCCATACTGGCAGCCATTTTTCCGTCAGTTCATTTTCTAAACATCGATTTCCCATGAATGTAAAACTTGTGTGCGGTAAAATTCGAATCACAAGAGTGTAATATTGTGAACTCTACTAATTATAAGGACTTTGAATACAACAGCAATATTTATACTTCATTGAGCGAGTTCGGAGGGTCAGAGTCGATCTCTGGTTGTGAATTCTTGTCAGCAAACCGTTAGATGACAACTAAAGACGCTTCAGCGTTTGTGTGAACAGTGATTACACGTACCTTGTCAGCAAACCGTCAGATGTCAATTCAACACTGTCTAGTCTCGCTGGATAAGCAGTGAATCAGAAAATGGCTTTAACTTCAGCTCCAAAGAAAAGAAAAAGAACAGAAATGACACCCAAAGACAAAGTGGACTTGCTTGATCGCTACCGAGAGCTAAATTCTAAAAGTTTGAGGGAGGGTGCTGACATTTTGGGTGTGTCGGCATCATTTCTGTGCCAGACACTGAAAAAAGAAGATGAACTTAGGGCTGATATCGCAGAGGGCTCCAGTCAAGGCCAAAGGAAGCGTCGGCGCTGCGGGAAGGATAAAGAGACAGAAGATGGCTTAAAGCGGTGGTTCGACTCTATCCAAGCGCGCAACACACCTGTAAATGGCCCAATCCTGTGTCAGAAGGCGGAACAGATTGCTTCCCAGCTTGGTCGCTCCGAATTCAAAGCTACAAATGGGTGGTTTAACAGGTGGAAGAAACGCAACGGCTTGGTGAAGCGGGAAGTGCCGGTTAATAAAAACGCCGCTTATTAAAAACACTTTTGTTCGGTCCCAATGTGTTTTTAATAAGCGGCGACTACTGTATATACACAATTGCACGTGCGCAAGGCAGTTTACAACCTTATAGACACGTTCGCGCTAAAAGTAGTTCTCAAATGATTTCCTGAAAATCTCATAGATTAGTTTTATTAGAACACCAAATTTGTGTTTATCTATCGGGATAAATAATTGGAGTGAAATAGAATCGCCTCTTTTTACTCTCAATGGTCTGATCATGTTGAATTTTGATTGGTAGAATCATTGGAATGTGGATTCGAAGTCACGTGACCAACCTGTGTCAGAGATAGTATTACATCTCTGTGTTCAGAATGGTCATCATCATACATCATCATGCCAAATTGGGTGTTGATAGACTATTGTCTTCGAGAAAAATCCAACGTTAAAGTTTTTTACAGACGCCAGGACGGACGAAAAGGGTGAGTACATAGACTCACTTTTGCTTCGCATTTGAGTCAAAAAGAGTGTGTGCACAAAATACTTCAACTATTATTTCCTTAAATGCATAAAATATACAGCAAATTTGCAAAGGCAAAACAGCCATCATCAAAGTCTAGGTATGAAAGGACTGGACAGAATGGCTTGCACATCCTGTGCTGATGACTGTAGATTTCACACATGCCTACCTGCCACTCACCCACCAAGGGACCCAAGCCAGATTTCACAGATGTGTACTTGGCAGGGTCATACTCCTCCTTGTAGTCCTGAGGAGCAATAGAAAAGTAGAGTTCTCTCTTCCTGTCTGTCTGAATGTACTCTCTCACTCTCTCTCTGTCTGTCTGTGTCTGTCTGTCTAGTGTCTGTCTGTCTGTCTGTCTGTCTGTCTCTGTCTGTCTGTCTGTCTGTCTGTCTGTCTGTCTGTCTGTCTGTCTGTCTGTCTGTCTGTCTGTCTGTCTGTCTGTCTGTCTGTCTGTCTGTCTGTCTGTCTGTCTGTCTGTCTGTCTGTCTGTCTCAACGCTAATATGAGATGTGTAAGATACTGGATGAAAATAATTAAAATGAAGGTTGAAAGTCACCCCCAAAAAAGTATATCGGATGATGATGAAGATGATCGAAACAAAAGACTGCTGGGCACAAAAAGTAAAGAACCTTTTGTTCAGGTATGGTTTAATAGATGTGTGGATCCATCAAGGTGCTCCAAACGAATTTAAAAAAAAATCTCAGGACATGACTCATACAACAGTTTGCTGAGAGATGGAATTATGACCCACTTGAGAGAGTTTGATTCTCTGTTCAAGATGTTCAAAACACAGGGTTCGTACAGGTTTTTAGATACAAAATTCCATGACTTTTCCATGACTTTCCATGACCTTCAACAACATTTTCCATGACCTAGCGTACTGTGATACATGACAATTTTAAAGAGAAAAGTGTATGGCGCACGACCAAACTCACGCACAATACACCCGTTGTAAAAAAAAATCTAATTCTTTTTATTATTTTTACAGCAGATTGATTCAAAAACTGACAAATGCAGAACATTTTCAAACAAGTACTCCTTAAAATGATGATACTTTTGTCCCAAATTGTCTGGTACTTCAACGATTAACGCACGCTGAATGTGGTAATCGAGCACGCGTCTACACAACGCCATTGCGGTCCGATGTACACACAAACAGGTGGAAAATTTCCGCCTGTTTTCTCCTTTCAAGCGCACAATCCGGGCGCTAGACAAAAAGTAGATTCATCGTACATTAACATCGAATATAGCGTTGGAAGGGGGAAATCTTGTAGAATCCGAGGGTGTCTGTAGGAAATTGATCGGAAAAGCGGGAGTGAGAAAATTTTAACAAAATGTCCGCTGACGTTTGAACTTTCATCCATAACTCGTCTTTCGATTTTCACCGGAAGTTCAAACATACACCGAACGAAAGAGCAATCTTTCCTCTAATGAGTAGTAAAGTTTCAACTTGATCAAATGAGAAACTTCGACGGACGAGTGTTTAGAAGAGACCAACCCGAGTCGCGAAATGCAAACTCCGTCGAGCCACCGCGAGTCGGTAGTGGCGGAGGGTGTTTTTTTTACGTAATCGGCTTGTATGTTCTCAGCGGAAATAAGACGGATTAACACAAAACTACACGACACATGTTCTTGAAACCTTCTGCTTCATAAACAACTTTCATTCTTGTTTTTATTCACAATATTTTGTGGATTGTCCACAATTAGCCATGAAAGTGAAGTGGTATTGCCGAGTGCATTTTGGCTAGTACTGTAGTAGCGCAAAGATTTGATACAAATTACCACGGAATCCTACCACTAGTTAAAAAAAATTAGACAACTCAGAAAGACTTTCATCTTTCATGTTACATTGGTATTTTGTGTTATTGATATGTGCGAATCCTAGAAAAAGTGGATTCTATCGAACCGATGGCCACTTCCGGTCTGATGAAATTTCTTCGAACATCGCGTGCGGCGTCTATTTAGCACTCGCTGAAGGTCCCGATTTCTACAATACTTTTTCCAATATGTGCAAAATATTGCAATAAATATCTTCCTAAATGATTGTTCTAGCATAAACTGAAACAAAAACCCCAATAAACTAACCGATTTCAGCTGATTTGTCCGTCAAAATCGCATCTGCGCCGTCACGCTCTTACTCGCCATTGTGTGATTTTGACGGTCATGCTATTTACCGAAATTGCGCTAATGTCTTCGAAATGGCTTAGAAATGAGCATATATTTCGTTATCCCCTTCTTGAATATGATATATTCAAGCTATTCTAATTAAACCAGAACTATATTTGACCAAATTACGTTAGAAACAGCAACATTTTGAAACAGACATGCGGTCGCCATTTCGATCCAGCGCCAAATGGTAAATAGCAAAATTGGACATGGATATCCAGCTGTTTCTTCTGAAGTTCAGCATTCAGGGACTCATCAAAGAGCAGCACCAGAGAATCAGAAGACCGGGCCTTTGCCTTGAGCATGTCTAAGAAATGTGGCTCCAGACCAAAAGTTGTCAAGTACCGGGCTTTGCTTTCACTCAAGGCAAACTTGGAGGCGATGACACTGTCGGGAAACATGCGACGGAACAGCTCGTTCATTCCTTTGGTACTGGAGAATGAGAAGTGGGAGGTGACCATTTTCAAAGTCCACAAAATTTCTGCTTTCAGTGTATCCTCTGTTGTCAAGAAAGTGTCAATCCCAGTAGATCTACTGCCACTGCCAGTGGGTGCAGGCCTAGTTTCGACCGGCGTAGCAGCGCCAGCTGGAACCACCACCTTTGAAGCACTCTCTGTCTCAGCATTTTTTGCAGTTTGAACAAAATCTGATATTCGTGTTTGACGTTTGCTCTTTTCTTCTTGGTGTTTTTTAGCACGCGCCTGGTGCGCGACACCTTTCATGTGGCTTTTCAACGCTGCCGCTCCCATGTTGGATACATCAAAGTCTTTTTCACAAAATCGGCACTTTGCCATCCCATCCACTCTCGCTCGCATGACCCACTCACGGTATTCAGGGTCTCCTGTCCAAGAGTCTTGAAAGCGACACTTTCCAGGCATGATGATAATCTGATTCTCAAAGAAACACTGCACCACAAACAAAACAATCTCTTTTCACTCTGTCCTCGTTTGAACCAACTGACCGGACCGGCGTGGAAATGAAACGAGGTCACCTAGCCAAAGAACCAATCAGGAAGCAGAAGGCACACGAGCCTTCAGAATTAACCAATGGGATGCAAGGGCACGTTTTCCTGATGTGCTCAGCGTTTAAAATTAGATTGAGAGTATCGCACGAAGCACAGCCTAGAAAACGTCTTTTTTTTCTTTCTTTTTTTTCTTTCTTAAATTCCATGACTTTCCATGACCTAAGTTGAAATTCCATGACTTTCCAGGCCTGGAAAATGAAAAATCAAATTCCATGACTTTCCAGGTTTTCCATGACCTGTACGAACCCTGAAAACATATCATGGTCCAGAGTAATATCTGTGGGATCTCGACAAATCAATCTTCAGGAACATCTACGTTCGATTTTGGTTTGGAATAAGTGATATATATGTCCATATATTTGATATGAATACTGAGAATCTGTTACACTTTTATGTCCAAGTTGCTATGAAAACAAAGAAAATGAAATTCACTCTCTGTTTACATGTCCAGCTTTTGAAGAATCAAGGATCAAATACTTGAATTTCTGCAGGCAGGCACAAACAGAAATATGCAGCCTGGTACACCAACACATACATGTGCTCATATGAGCTCCTAGATATGCATGCATATATGCAAATGCATACACACACACACACGCATGCACAACACACACACACACACCACACACACACACACACAGAGAGAACAAGGGCAAAGCCCATATGACTCACATGCTTGGCCTTTACATGACCTTGACCTTCAGATGACCTTCAATGTCAAGGTCAAACAACTAAACCAGCAATGACATCATACACTAAGAAATGCTTTACACATTTTACCTACCAAAATACATGTGGCCTTGACACAAGGTCAAGGTCATCCAAGGTCATGCAACACAAAGCTGTTAATTCAAGACATAGGAAGCACAATGGTGCTTATTGGCACTTTCTACCATGAGATATGGTCACTTTTAGTGGTTCACTACCCCATTTTGGTCACATTTCATAAGGTCAAAGTGACCTTGATGATATATAGTCCTGAGGCCAAGCAGCTCTATCAGCCCTAGAAAAAGGAAGTGTCGGCTACAAGTTTAGACCAAAATGTTTTGACATATTTTGAAAGAAGACACCTAGTACATGACATTTTGAGATACTATAACTTTGGGTAGAATCTAAATAATGAGATTTTTCTGTTTTTGAAATTCGTTTTTCACGCAAACAGGTAAAAAGAAGAAAAAAAAGAAAATTGTGTTTTAACTTGTTATTTTCCCCGACTAAAGTAAGTAGGCATGTTCAAATATTACAATAATTCATGTATTGGAGTATGTTAGTGATTTAGTTTTAGTAAGCAATTAATTAAGAATAAAAAACTTGTTTTACTCAAATCATTTGAGTTGCCTCCCTTGATAGTCAACACACGTAGCAATGTGCACACACCACCACCTAATCCTTCTGCACATCTCTTGGTTGCACAATCTCCACACAAACACAATACTGTTGAAATCATTCCCAGTCTGAATCAATGGAATCAATGTCTCCTTCAAAATACATTTCAGTGTCAGAACCACTACTGTCAGTGTCACTTGTGTTGTCCATGTCTTCCTCCACCAACGCCGACTGTTTGTTCACACACCCAACACATGCACACAGTTGTGTGCATGGCAGAGAGTTGCGGTGGCAGCTGCTAATAAAATATAGTTTGCTGTATAGATTATCCATTTCTCTATTTGTTTGCCAAATTTCAGGTTAAACTAATGTTAAGATCATGGTTAATTTTGTTTCCAAAAAGATCGTTACTAGCATCCACTTTGGTAAGACGCCATTCTAAGATTATCGCCCAAAATCTGGTTAAAAAAATAAAATACAACATTTGCGCACTCATTATCGCACTAAAACTTATGCGTATTTACCACTTTGTTCATTTTTGTACCTTAAATCTGTATTCTGGGGATTGTTTGAGCCTAAGATCATGTTCATTTTTTTTGGTCATATACCTCCTACCTACTGACTTTCTTTGGACATTATTTATTTTCCCTAGACTGCCCCTTTAACTTGGTTTCGTGCAACAAGCAACACTATTTTCCTCACATGATTATGGTGTAAATAGACCTCAAATGATCAATCAGGCAATCAATCAACTAGTTTTTACTAAAATGTAACGAAAGTTTAACGTTCAACTTACTTGTACTAGTTTTTCTGGAGCCCAAGTATATGTCGATTTGCATTTTTTAGACTTTGTCTTTCTGCACACAATACAGACAGGAGGCAGGATATGCTCGCTCCTGGTAGTCGATTCTCGGCTGTTCTGTCTTTGTGGTCTCATTTTTTTTCCTCGGTGAAACAGCTCCCGCAGCTTTGCCTTTCTCAAAGCGACGCTGCGCCTGTTCGATTCTTCATTTGTTTGTGAAACGAATGCGTTTCACTTTCAGGCGTTGATTGTAAAGCAAGTTTCTCAGCTATCACACGTTCTTCGCCGTCTAAACTACTCCACTGCTTGCTTGACCATATGGTGGTATTCCACTTAATCTCTGTGAAACTCGCTAAATCTAGAGAATTAATGTCTTCGCAGCATTGCAAAATGCACTTGTCAAGCGCCGTTGCTTAGGCTAGAAACTTGTATGCAAGGGACGCAACTCCGAATCTTGTACCGTCAAATAGGCGTTTTTCATATAGTTTTTTTTCCAACTTCTTTTAATTATCATACGTTATTTAGATTCATTTGAAAGTTATAGTGTACAAAATATCAACAAAGAATATTCCCTTCACCCATGAGAACAAATATATTTTGGTCTAAACAACTATCCGAAGCTTTTGAACGATAGAGCTGCTTGGCCTCAGGACTAATGTGACCAAATGTGTCTCATGATGAAAGTATAACATGTGCACCACATAATTATTAAGTTTGAAACAGTTATCTTCCATAGTTCAGGGTCAAGGTCTCTTCAAAATATGTATACAATCCAACTTTGAAGAGCTCCTGTGACCTTGACCTTGAAGCAAGGTCAACCAAACTGGTATCAAAAGATAGGTATTACTTTGCCCTATATACCATTTATAGGTCAGGTATCCAATCTCAAAAACTTCAGAGGAAATTGGGAAAATGTGAAAAATGGCTGTTTTTTTTATATTTACGGCCCCTGCGACCTTGACCTTAAAGCAAGGTCAAGTCGCCATGTATGTTTTTGTACGCCTTGTCATCATACACCATCATGCCAAATTGGGTGTTGATAGACTTAATAGTCTCCGAGAAAAATCCAACGTTAAAGTTTTTTTACGGGCGACAGGACGCCCAGGCGCCTGGACGCCCGGACAGACGACACGGGTGACCTAGTATGAAAGTATAACATGTGTACTACAATGTTATGAAGTTTGGAAGAGTTATCTTCCATAGTTCAGGGTCAAGGTCACTTCAAAATATGTATTCAATCCAACTTTAAAGACCTCCTGTGACCTTGACCTTGAAGCAAGGTCAAGTCACTATGTATGTTTTTGTACGCCTTGTCATCCTACACCATCATGCCAAATTGGGTGTTGATAGACTTAATAGTCTCCGAGAAAAATCCAACGTTAAAGTTTTTTTTACGGATTTCAGGACGACTGGACGCCCGGACGCCAGGACGGACGACACAGGTGACCTAGAATGAAAGTACAACATGTGTACTACAATGTTATGAAGTTTGGAAGAGTTATCTTCCATAGTTCAGGGTCAAGGTCACTTCAAAATATTTATACAATCCAACTTTAAAGACCTCCTGTGACCTTGAAGCAAGGTCAATCAAACTGGTATCAAAAGATAGGGATTACTTTGCCCTATATACCATATATAGGTCAGGTATCCAATCTCAAAAACTTCTGAGAAAATTGGGAAAATTTGAAAAATGGCTGTTTTTATACAACATTTACGGCCCCTGCGACCTTGACCTTGAAGCAAGGTCAAGTCACTATGTATGTTTATTGACGCCTCGTCATCATACACCATCATGCCAAATTGGGTGTTGATAGACTTAATAGTCTCCGAGAAAAATCCAACGTTAAAGTTTTTTACAGCCGCCCGGACGCCTGGACGGACGAAACGGGCGAGTACATAGACTCACTTTTGCTTCGCATGTGAGTCAAAAATAGACACTTACACATATGGATAGATAAACACATAGATATGAATGTGAGTAGGCACATTAAATGATAGATACATGCAATATCCAACATCTTTTGTGTATATTTACCTTAAAGTAGATACCCTTTTTTCTTTTTCCACCTTTTACACAACTTCACAAGCAGATGAAACAAATAATCTCTGTTAATCTGGTGATGAACATATGGAGACAATATACACTTTTTTTTCCAATTCTAATTTTCTAATGAAGAGCTGACAACCCGCATGGGTTAAACTGAAACAGGTTCAGTTCAGGACTACAAAGCCTACACATGCAAGGAATCATTTCGAACTGGACATGTACATGTACACTAAACACCCCAAAGCACTATGATAGTGAGTGCATCAGTCAGTCCAGGTGACACAGAGAGAACTTCAATCCTTACGCTTGCCCTGACTGGATCCTTTCCAATGTCGATGAAAACCACCTTTCGCTCAGCCAGCTCTTCTGGAGACAAGTCATGTATCTGCAGATTAAAGAAAAAGAGTTCCATCATCTGCCTAGATCTTACAGAGCAGAAGATTTTTTTGGCTCAGATTTCTTCATTTCAGTTACAAATAAATAACCAATAAACAAACAAACAAATTAATTAATTATTAATTAATAAACATTATTTTTACGAACCTGCAATTAATTCCACGTCCCACCCGCATCCCCAAATATATCAGTACCCTTTCACCAGGAATAACTTACATTCTCAGAGGCTCCATTATCATCTAAGTGCATGGTCTCAATAGATATCAAGAAGTCATTCTTCATGTAGTTTGGATTCTGAAACCGAAAGTTGGTACAATAGAACAAGAAGAAAACTTGAGGCAAAAATTATGCCATCAGAAGTTTAATTAAATTTAAAGTAATATAAAATTTTCATTCATCATTTATATGTATACATATATGAATCTTTAAAAGTATAATGGTCATTAAAGGGCAGAGCACCCATGAAATGATTAAAAACACAAGAAATAATGCACAGCATATGAACACTGGTTTGCTTTCACTAGTTTCAGTTCAAAGCAAAGGAGGTAAATTTGTGACTGCTTTTCCAAGCTCGGTCAGTTATTGCTCTTAGACATGGTGTCAAGTTTCTGCAATTCGCCCTGCTTGTCTCCCTTCATCCATGATGCCTGCGCCACACCACTGTCATGCAAGGCTTCAGTCAAGATTCTCAGTGATTTGGGCATCCTGCATTTTCCCAGTCAGATAGTGACAAAACTGGCATCCTGCATTTTCCCAGTCAGATAGTGACAAAACTGGCATCCTGCATTTTCCCAGTCAGGTAGTGACAAAACTGGCATCCTGCATTTTCCCAGTCAGATAGTGACAAAACTGGCATCCTGCATTTTCCCAGTCAGATAGTGACAAAACTGGCATCCTGCATTTTCCCAGTCAGATAGTGACAAAACTGGCATCCTGCATTTTCCCAGTCAGATAGTGACAAAACTGGCATCCTGCATTTTCCCAGTCAGATAGTGACAAAACTGGCATCCTGCATTTTCCCAGTCAGATAGTGACAAAACTGGCATCCTGCATTTTCCCAGTCAGGTAGTGACAAAACTGGCATCCTGCATTTTCCCAGTCAGATAGTGACAAAACTGGCATCCTGCATTTTCCCAGTCAGATAGTGACAAAACTGGCATCCTGCATTTTCCCAGTCAGATAGTGACAAAACTGGCATCCTGCATTTTCCCAGTCAGATAGTGACAAAAACTGGCATCCTGCATTTTCCCAGTCAGATAGTGACAAAACTGGCATCCTGCATTTTCCCAGTCAGATAGTGACAAAACTGGCATCCTGCATTTTCCCAGTCAGATAGTGACAAAACTGGCATCCTGCATTTTCCCAGTCAGATAGTGACAAAACTGGCATCCTGCATTTTCCCAGTCAGGTAGTGACAAAACTGGCATCCTGCATTTTCCCAGTCAGGTAGTGACAAAACTGGCATCCTGCATTTTCCCAGTCAGGTAGTGACAAAACTGGCATCCTGCATTTTCCCAGTCAGGTAGTGACAAAACTGGCATCCTGCATTTTCCCAGTCAGGTAGTGACAAAACTGGCATCCTGCATTTTCCGTCAGGTAGTGACAAAACTGGCATCCTGCATTTTCCCAGTCAGATAGTGACAAAACTGGCATCCTGCATTTTCCCAGTCAGATAGTGACAAAACTGGCATCCTGCATTTTCCCAGTCAGGTAGTGACAAAACTGGCATCCCGCATTTTCCCAGTCAGATAGTGACAAAACTGGCATCCTGCATTTTCCCAGTCAGAGAGTGACAAAACTGGCATCCTGCATTTTCCCAGTCAGATAGTGACAAAACTGGCATCCTGCATTTTCCCAGTCAGATAGTGACAAAACTGGCATCCTGCATTTTCCCAGTCAGATAGTGACAAAACTGGCATCCTGCATTTTCCCAGTCAGATAGTGACAAAACTGGCATCCTGCATTTTCCCAGTCAGATAGTGACAAAACTGGCATCCTGCATTTTCCAAGTCAGGTAGTGACAAAACTGGCATCCTGCATTTTCCCAGTCAGGTACATGTAGTGACAAAACTGGCATCCTGCATTTTCCCAGTCAGGTAGTGACAAAACTGGCATCCTGCATTTTCCCAGTCAGGTAGTGACAAAACTGGCATCCTGCATTTTCCCAGTCAGGTAGTGACAAAACTGGCATCCTGCATTTTCCCAGTCAGATAGTGACAAAACTGGCATCCTGCATTTTCCCAGTCAGATAGTGACAAAACTGGCATCCTGCATTTTCCCAGTCAGATAGTGACAAAACTGGCATCCTGCATTTTCCCAGTCAGATAGTGACAAACCTGGCATCCTGCATTTTACCAGTCAGATAGTGACAAAACTGGCATCCTGCATTTTCCCAGTCAAGTAGTGACAAAACTGGCATCCTGCATTTTCCCAGTCAGATAGTGACAAAACTGGCATCCTGCATTTTCCGTCAGATAGCGACAAAACTGGCATCCTGCATTTTCCCAGTCAGATAGTGACAAAACTGGCATCCTGCATTTTCCCAGTCAGATAGTGACAAAACTGGCATCCTGCATTTTCCCAGTCAGATAGTGACAAAACTGGCATCCTGCATTTTCCCAGTCAGGTAGTGACAAAACTGGCATCCTGCATTTTCCCAGTCAGGTAGTGACAAAACTGGCATCCTGCATTTTCCCAGTCAGATAGTGACAAAACTGGCATCCTGCATTTTCCCAGTCAGGTAGTGACAAAACTGGCATCCTGCATTTTCCCAGTCAGGTAGTGACAAAACTGGCATCCTGCATTTTCCCAGTCAGGTAGTGACAAAACTGGCATCCTGCATTTTCCCAGTCAGATAGTGACAAAACTGGCATCCTGCATTTTCCCAGTCAGATAGTGACAAAACTGGCATCCTGCATTTTCCCAGTTAGATAGTGACAAAACTGGCATCCTGCATTTTTCCCAGTCAGATAGTGACAAAACTGGCATCCTGCATTTTCCCAGTTAGATAGTGACAAAACTGGCATACCGTAATTTTCGGACTACAAGGCGCTACTGAACATAAGGCGCACCCCCTAAAAAAAAAAAAAAAAAAAAGTTTGAATCATACATAACATAGGGCGCTACCAAATATAAGGCGATACATCAGAACACATACTTAACTAACAGAAAAGAAATGAGCATGGTGCGGAAACCAACCATTAAATCTAATCCAACAAACAGGAGTAAGAATAAAAGTAAACAAGGAGACGTTGAAAAAGCATCAGAACCATTCAAAAAGTAAATTAATATAATGTCATTTGAGAAGAAATCTTGAGCTGTGGGTGTTGTGGTTTCTTAAAGTCGTTTGAAATCTATTTCAGTCGTACATAAGACACAACCGAATATAAGACGCATGCCCGAAAATCTGAGAAAAAAGTATCACCTTATAGTCTGAAAATTACGGTACATGAAGGTAGACAACTGGGCAGACAGACGTGAAGGCAAACAACCAAACAAGCATACAAGGAGGCAAGCTGGAAGGCAAACAGATAAGTAAACAAGCAAGTAAATGCTTAAGCAAGGACGTAGGTGCTTGGGCAGTTGAGCAGGCCAGCAAGCAATCAAACAAGCAGGCTGACTGATAGGCTGTCTGTCAGACTTGGGGACCTGTGTGAGACAGGCAAGTGGGAGTGGTGAGTGGGTACATGATAGGTAGGCAGGTAGATGGGCAGAGAGGGCACAAGTGTGACCCCACCCCCACCCCTCCACTTCTTATCACAGATACACACACCCCACTCAGCAGATGCATATTCACACACTCACACACACACGCACACACACACACACACACACACACACACACACAAACACAAACACGCACACACACCACTCATGCATATTTCAACACACACACATGATGTTTGTCCATCGGGATCGATGAAGACCACAGATGTCATCATTTCATCTGGTTGTGGGTCCTCAGATGGCTGGTGAGACCAATCCGGGCCCAAAAGAGTCTGTTGCAGTGTGGACAGGGAAGTGCAGGTGGCTGACCAGGGGAAGACGAACTGCTGGCTCTGGACTTCCTGGTGGCTCGCTTCACAGTAGCATCACTCGATCTTCTCTGTTCAAAAGCTGCTGCACCAGCATGGACTCTACTGCGCCAGGTAGAGCGGTCTGAAGCAACACTCTCCCAGCTGTCAGGATCTATGCAGCAGTTCTTCAGAGAGGCTTTTAGGGTGTCCTTGTACCTCTTCTTTTGTCCGCCAAGGGATCGCTTGCCCTGCAGGAGTTCTCCGTAGAACACCTTTTTAGGAAGGCGCTCGTCGGACATGCGTACGACGTGGCCAGCCCAACGTAGTTGTGCCTTGCAGAGCATGGTGTGAATGCTGGGCATGTCAGCCTGTGCCAGGACGTCCGTGTTGGGCACTTTGTCTTGCCACCTGATCTTCAGCAGTTTTCTCAAGCAGTTCATGTGGAAGTGATTTAGCTTTTTGACATGGCGGCTGTACACAGTCCAAGTCTGACAAGCGTAGAGTAGAGCGGGGAGAACAACAGCAGAATAGACCTTTAGTTTGGTAGCAAGCTTGATGCCTTGACGGTCCCTAACGTTTGGACGGAGTCTTCCAAAAGCTGCGCTGGCTCTGGCTATTCTGGCGTTGATCTCGTCGTCTATGTGGACTGCCTGTGAGAGCGTGCTGCCGAGGTACGTGAACCTGTCAATGTTGTTGAGCTTTTGGCCGTCGACATAGATTGATGGCTCAACATAAGCACTTCCTGGGGCCGGTTGATGCAGAACCTCAGTCTTTTTGGTGGAAATGGTGAGGCTGAAGTTACACACACACACACACACACACACACACATATTCCCCACTCATACATATTTCAACAAACACATACAAACACAGGCACACACACACACCACACACACACACACACACCATTCATACATATTTCAGCACACATACAAACACAGACATGCACACACACACACACACACACACACACACACACACACACACACACACTCACGCACTACACACACTATTCATACTGTGACGGATCTACCCCTGAATTATAATTCTTATATGTGAAATGTCTACCTTGTGTTATATTCTCTATGCGTTTTTGAAAACGCGAGTTGGCGTTGAGCAGTTAAAGCCGTTAGCAGGGCGAGGTAGACACGTACGTGACGATTGGCGTCCTACTTTTCTGTCCTGTTTAAAATACAATGTCTGACAGGAATTACCAGTCTAACCTTTCGTGAACTATCTGTCTGGGTTATGTCTAGGTTTTAAAACCCAACGTTCGGCGCAATCAGCCTCAACGACCATTTCAACGTAACTAGCACAACGACGCTATTCCTGACTGTGACGTGACTCCTCTTCTTATCTGTGTTTATGAATAGACACAAAGGCTCTTGGCGCAGTGCGCGTTGTCTAGGCAGGGCCGGATCTAGGGGGGGTGCTGGGGGTGCTCGAGCACCCCCCCCCAAAAAAAAAAAAAAAAAAAAAAAAACCACCGTGGCAGCCGGGAGTTGGGGGAAGGAGGGAGGGGGGGGGGGGGGGGTTGCTCAAATATGTTGATCTACTTCCCACCTCATCGGATATCGGCACACTTTGCTTGGTAGCAGAGACAGTATAGTTAGTAAAAAGCTTGGGAAGGAGGGGGGGGGGGGGGGGGGGGGGGGGCTAAAAGATGCTGGGCCCAGATGCTGTACTACTCTCCACTTGGTATAAGCACACTCTACTTGGCAGCCAAGGTAGCTGGGGAGGGAGGGGGGGGGGGGGGTGCTGCTATAATTAAGATGCCTTCCTTTTGCTACTCGCACAGACAAATCAAACCCGGGCAGAGACAGGAAGAATCTGTGACCAAACAAAAACTCTTGGAAATGACCGCACTGCCAGATTGCACAGATTTGCACCATTTTTCTCAAAATTTTCCGGGGGGGCATGCCCCCGGACCCCCCTAGAGGGGCGTGCCTGCTTCGCAGGCACGCACTCGTGGCTTCGCCACTTCGATGAGAAGACCCTAAAACAATTTTAAGCACCCCCCCTCAAAAAACTTTGATCCGGCCCTGCTAGGGGATTCTTGCTTGGGGAGGAGGAACGCACATTTAAAAATAAATCAAAATCTCTGTCATGCACATGCCATGCAATAAACAGGAGGACCCAAGATTGCCAATTAAACAAAAGATTTAATGATCAGAAAACAGATAATCATGTGGGTAATCGTCCCTTTCAAGTCTAATCAATGTATCATGAGAACCAAATGTTTCTTTCCTGCCCAATGCGACTTCTGGCAGCAGGTAACGGATGAGTTTTTCTATTAATGTAGACCAGAGTTCAGTCTTTAAAGTCAGACATAATTCATGAGTACTCACGAGATTTTTAGTGGATGATTCCAGCGACGAATTTCTAATATGATTCTAGTGGACTCACAGTTCACTTATCTCACGTTCTCGACCGAGAACAAAGGCCATTGATTTTTCTCCCTTGCACTCTTTGGCAAAAGGGGCATACACAAACACTATTCAGACGAAACTCTTGAGAGCGCTCTCACGGCTGGTTGTTGACAGCCGCAGTTCCAGTGTCCACGGGCTGGAGGGACAGCACAGGCTGGCCGGTGAGGGAGGGGAGAGCGATGCTGGGTCTCAAGCAGACGAACTTTCTGGGGGCTGCACACTCTGGCAGGCGGCAGCTCACGCTCTGAAGCCGTCTTCTGCTGGAGGGAGGCGAAGCGGCGTAAAACAGAGAGTGGGGTGGGCGCTTGGAGGGGAACCCGCTCTTATTTTACGTGCCGAGAGCTTGCTCTCTCTCTCTTCCTAAGGCACGGAGTCTATGCTCTGTTCAGGCGTCGTTGCCTCAGCTGACTTCAGCGACTAAAGTTTTGGTAGACAACACTTTGTTTTAATGAAAGGGGAAAAACACCATCACGCATGCGCGAAGTCCCCAGGGCTACGTGCAGAGTTTGGGGAAAGTTGAAGGAACAGTCAAGGCCATGATACAGGCTACGTGCCGGGTTTGAGCAAAAGTTGAAGGAACAGTCAAGGACACCGAGTCTCAGACCGAATCAGGCCACATACATGTCATCAAGTCTATGGGAGTTAGGGGCTTGGGCAAAAGTTGAAGGAACAGTCAAGGACAGGCCGTCTAGTCTGGGTCCTGTCACCATAATTAGGCTTTATCATGTCTATGGGAGGTGGGGCCTGGAAACTGCCCTAGGTTTAACTCGGCATATCGGGTTTCCCTCGAACACTAAAACCAGGGGGGCGGTCAGTGTACACTCTCCCCTGATCGCATACGGCAGGTTAATTACCTCAGATGACTGCACGTGCGTCTCTCTGGTTCTAACTAAGAGGCTGATGCCTAATTAGGATTCAAAAACCATTTTAAGTTACTTCGTGTATTTCAAAACAGGTCATAACCGGAAATTCCTGATTTTACTGAATAAAGGGTGGAAAGACGTGATCGTCACACACTCACACCTCTTCACTTCGCACAGCACCACCTCCCCTTCTCAGTCCCACCCTTCTTGACAATTTTTTATAGCAACTTTAACAAGAATACATTTCACAAAAAACGTGGTTACCTCTATGTCATATGTACCATGGATTCTTCGCCAGGAACTTTCAGCCCCCATAGACAGACTACATCTGCCCACTAACCCATCCCCGTGTACAATTCCAATTGTCAAAGCCAACTACATGCAAACGTACTTGCCCCAAAAACTTGGGTAGGGACAAGTTCTCCACTCACAAAACATTAGATATATGTCGTTTCTATACAATCTACTCCTAGGCTCAACTTACACATAGAAGAAAATACATGTGACCGTGTTGTGTGGTATACCACATTACACCGCCCCTATGCGTGTCATCTTCCACCATATAGCACTTTTTCCTATAGCCATTCACAAAGCATGACGCTATCAGGTTTATACCAGCAAA
>JAWQFJ010001115.1:65600-109704 GCA_034096865.1 Theodoxus fluviatilis
AGGAGCTCCACAGTGATGGCAAAGGTAACTGTAGCATAGACACCTTAGAGAATAGGAGCTCCACAGTGATTGCAAAGGTAACTGTAGCATAGACACCTTAGAGAATAGGAGCTCCACAGTGATGGCAAAGGTAACTGTAGCATAGACACCTTAGAGAATAGGAGCTCCACAGTGATTGCAAAGGTAACTGTAGCATAGACACCTTAGAGAATAGGAGCTCCACAGTGATTGCAAAGGTAACTGTAGCATAGACACCTTAGAGAATAGGAGCTCCACAGTGATTGCAAAGGTAACTGTAGCATAGACACCTTAGAGAATAGGAGCTCCACAGTGATTGCAAAGGTAACTGTAGCATAGACACCTTAGAGAATAGGAGCTCCACAGTGATTGCAAAGGTAACTGTAGCATAGACACCTTAGAGAATAGGAGCTCCACAGTGATTGCAAAGGTAACTGTAGCATAGACACCTTAGAGAATAGGAGCTCCACAGTGATTGCAAAGGTAACTGTAGCATAGACACCTTAGAGAATAGGAGCTCCACAGTGATTGCAAAGGTAACTGTAGCATAGACACCTTAGAGAATAGGAGCTCCACAGTGATTGCAAAGGTAACTGTAGCATAGACACCTTAGAGAATAGGAGCTCCACAGTGATTGCAAAGGTAACTGTAGCATAGACACCTTAGAGAATAGGAGCTCCACAGTGATTGCAAAGGTAACTGTAGCATAGACACCTTAGAGAATAGGAGCTCCACAGTGATTGCAAAGGTAACTGTAGCATAGACACCTTAGAGAATAGGAGCTCCACAGTGATTGCAAAGGTAACTGTAGCATAGACACCTTAGAGAATAGGAGCTCCACAGTGATTGCAAAGGTAACTGTAGCATAGACACCTTAGAGAATAGGAGCTCCACAGTGATTGCAAAGGTAACTGTAGCATAGACACCTTAGAGAATAGGAGCTCCACAGTGATTGCAAAGGTAACTGTAGCATAGACACCTTAGAGAATAGGAGCTCCACAGTGATTGCAAAGGTAACTGTAGCATAGACACCTTAGAGAATAGGAGCTCCACAGTGATTGCAAAGGTAACTGTAGCATAGACACCTTAGAGAATAGGAGCTCCACAGTGATTGCAAAGGTAACTGTAGCATAGACACCTTAGAGAATAGGAGCTCCACAGTGATTGCAAAGGTAACTGTAGCATAGACACCTTAGAGAATAGGAGCTCCACAGTGATTGCAAAGGTAACTGTAGCATAGACACCTTAGAGAATAGGAGCTCCACAGTGATTGCAAAGGTAACTGTAGCATAGACACCTTAGAGAATAGGAGCTCCACAGTGATTGCAAAGGTAACTGTAGCATAGACACCTTAGAGAATAGGAGCTCCACAGTGATTGCAAAGGTAACTGTAGCATAGACACCTTAGAGAATAGGAGCTCCACAGTGATTGCAAAGGTAACTGTAGCATAGACACCTTAGAGAATAGGAGCTCCACAGTGATTGCAAAGGTAACTGTAGCATAGACACCTTAGAGAATAGGAGCTCCACAGTGATTGCAAAGGTAACTGTAGCATAGACACCTTAGAGAATAGGAGCTCCACAGTGATTGCAAAGGTAACTGTAGCATAGACACCTTAGAGAATAGGAGCTCCACAGTGATTGCAAAGGTAACTGTAGCATAGACACCTTAGAGAATAGGAGCTCCACAGTGATTGCAAAGGTAACTGTAGCATAGACACCTTAGAGAATAGGAGCTCCACAGTGATTGCAAAGGTAACTGTAGCATAGACACCTTAGAGAATAGGAGCTCCACAGTGATTGCAAAGGTAACTGTAGCATAGACACCTTAGAGAATAGGAGCTCCACAGTGATTGCAAAGGTAACTGTAGCATAGACACCTTAGAGAATAGGAGCTCCACAGTGATTGCAAAGGTAACTGTAGCATAGACACCTTAGAGAATAGGAGCTCCACAGTGATTGCAAAGGTAACTGTAGCATAGACACCTTAGAGAATAGGAGCTCCACAGTGATTGCAAAGGTAACTGTAGCATAGACACCTTAGAGAATAGGAGCTCCACAGTGATTGCAAAGGTAACTGTAGCATAGACACCTTAGAGAATAGGAGCTCCACAGTGATTGCAAAGGTAACTGTAGCATAGACACCTTAGAGAATAGGAGCTCCACAGTGATTGCAAAGGTAACTGTAGCATAGACACCTTAGAGAATAGGAGCTCCACAGTGATTGCAAAGGTAACTGTAGCATAGACACCTTAGAGAATAGGAGCTCCACAGTGATTGCAAAGGTAACTGTAGCATAGACACCTTAGAGAATAGGAGCTCCACAGTGATTGCAAAGGTAACTGTAGCATAGACACCTTAGAGAATAGGAGCTCCACAGTGATTGCAAAGGTAACTGTAGCATAGACACCTTAGAGAATAGGAGCTCCACAGTGATTGCAAAGGTAACTGTAGCATAGACACCTTAGAGAATAGGAGCTCCACAGTGATTGCAAAGGTAACTGTAGCATAGACACCTTAGAGAATAGGAGCTCCACAGTGATTGCAAAGGTAACTGTAGCATAGACACCTTAGAGAATAGGAGCTCCACAGTGATTGCAAAGGTAACTGTAGCATAGACACCTTAGAGAATAGGAGCTCCACAGTGATTGCAAAGGTAACTGTAGCATAGACACCTTAGAGAATAGGAGCTCCACAGTGATTGCAAAGGTAACTGTAGCATAGACACCTTAGAGAATAGGAGCTCCACAGTGATTGCAAAGGTAACTGTAGCATAGACACCTTAGAGAATAGGAGCTCCACAGTGATTGCAAAGGTAACTGTAGCATAGACACCTTAGAGAATAGGAGCTCCACAGTGATTGCAAAGGTAACTGTAGCATAGACACCTTAGAGAATAGGAGCTCCACAGTGATTGCAAAGGTAACTGTAGCATAGACACCTTAGAGAATAGGAGCTCCACAGTGATTGCAAAGGTAACTGTAGCATAGACACCTTAGAGAATAGGAGCTCCACAGTGATTGCAAAGGTAACTGTAGCATAGACACCTTAGAGAATAGGAGCTCCACAGTGATTGCAAAGGTAACTGTAGCATAGACACCTTAGAGAATAGGAGCTCCACAGTGATTGCAAAGGTAACTGTAGCATAGACACCTTAGAGAATAGGAGCTCCACAGTGATTGCAAAGGTAACTGTAGCATAGACACCTTAGAGAATAGGAGCTCCACAGTGATTGCAAAGGTAACTGTAGCATAGACACCTTAGAGAATAGGAGCTCCACAGTGATTGCAAAGGTAACTGTAGCATAGACACCTTAGAGAATAGGAGCTCCACAGTGATTGCAAAGGTAACTGTAGCATAGACACCTTAGAGAATAGGAGCTCCACAGTGATTGCAAAGGTAACTGTAGCATAGACACCTTAGAGAATAGGAGCTCCACAGTGATTGCAAAGGTAACTGTAGCATAGACACCTTAGAGAATAGGAGCTCCACAGTGATTGCAAAGGTAACTGTAGCATAGACACCTTAGAGAATAGGAGCTCCACAGTGATTGCAAAGGTAACTGTAGCATAGACACCTTAGAGAATAGGAGCTCCACAGTGATTGCAAAGGTAACTGTAGCATAGACACCTTAGAGAATAGGAGCTCCACAGTGATTGCAAAGGTAACTGTAGCATAGACACCTTAGAGAATAGGAGCTCCACAGTGATGGCAAAGGTAACTGTAGCATAGACACCTTAGAGAATAGGAGCTCACTGTTTTAAACTGTCCGTGCAAGCAATACCTCTACTGTCTCCATAGGCTACGTGAGACGACCAATGGTCTACAACTGTGGTGTGGTGTGTGTGTGTGTGTGTGTGTGGTGTGATGTGTGTGTGATGAGTAGATGAGAGAGAGAGAGAAGAGATGATGAGAGAGAGATGAAGAAGGAAGCGAGAGAGAGAGAGAGATAGAGGCGGGAGGGAGAGGGACAGTCCAGCGAGACAGTCAGACAGACACAGACAGGTCAGACAGACACAGACAGGTACGACAGACAGACAGACAGACAGACAACAGCACAGACAGACACAGACAGATGGACAGACACAGTCAGACAGACACAGACAGACAGGCACAGACAGACAGACAGACACGCAGACAGACAGACAGACACGACAGACAGACGACAGACAGACGACAGACAGACAGGACAGCAGAACAGACAGACATGACAGACACCAAGACTCGAAGACACAAAGCACACAAAGACACAATAAGACACACCTATAGACAAACATACAACTAAGGACAGACACACAGACGCAGGCAGACGATGGCAGGCATGGCCAGCTGGCAGGCAGGCAGACGACAGACTACACACACACGACACACCACACCCAACACAGCAGCCACACGACACACACACTACACACACCACACACACACCAACACCACACACACACCCACGAACACCACGACAACAGAGCGGCCGAGGAAGGGAGGACCTGCGGTAAAAAAACCTAAGGGAAAAGCATGGCTGCTACCCTCCCAGAGTCACTGGGACTCGATCAACGAGTAAGACCATGCAGTACATGGAAAGCAAAATAGGAGGGACATGTAAATCTATGTACAGGATGGTAATCGAAGAGGAAAGGATTGAGGTTGTCAAGTGTAGGTATGTGACACCTCCAATAGAACCTATTCAATATGGTCTCGAAGCAAAACCACTAGGGTGGAGTGTACGTTCCAACCCACTCGAATGGTACCCGGACAGCAAACGGGGGAGGCCTGATGGACATCAATCAAACGTAAAAAGAGGGGCGGTACCAAAATTATGATTTGGAAACGCCACCGCAAACACCTGTCCATGAAAATCCCAAATGTACAAGGAAAGAAAATCGGGAGGCACGATGTACGTCAATCAAACGGGAAAATTTGGGGGTTGTTCCCAAATACAATCAAACGCGAAAGGTGGGGCAGTTCCGAGATTACAATTAGGAAACGACGCTGCAAACACATGTCAATGAAAAATACCAAAGGTAAAAGGAAAGAAAATTTGGGGAGGCACGATGTACGTTATTCAAACGGGAGAATTTTGGGGCTGTTCCCAAAATACAATCAAACGTGAAAGTGGTGCAGTGCCAAAATTACAAGTTGGAAACGACGCCGCAAACACATGTCAATTAAAAATCCCAAATGTACAAGGAAAGAAGAATCGGGGAAGGGGAGGTACTATGTACATCACTCAAACGTGACAAAAGTGAGGCTGTTCCAATAATACAATTTGTAAGCAATGCCAGAAACACATGTCAATGCAAACCGAATGAACAACAGCCCAAAAACGTGTGTGTGAGTGTGTGTGTGTGTGTGTGTGTGTGTGTGTTTGTGTGTGTATGTGTGTGTGTGTGTGTACACGTGTGTATGTGTGTGTAGAAATTACCCAATTGGATAATTATCCCACAAGAAAAGGAAGTGCGAAAGGATGGGTGGCTGGAGGGGCATGAGGGCGGTTATTGAATTGAGAAAAAAATTTATTCGCAAGAATGGAATGGCGTGTGCGTTCTCTCTCTGCTCTAAAACAGGAATGAGTGTGCGTCACTCTTAGCATGTGAAGGGGGGCCGGCGCATTGACAGTGCCGCTTCTGCCCACAGAAAAATTCCAAGTTCCTCGGGTCACGGCGACCTTTTGTCCCGGCGTCCTTCATAAATGGCTTTGCTCTTCCATGCAAATTTCTTTATGTTGGCCGCCATACTTTGATAACAAAGGGCATGCAGAGAAGAAACCACAATGAAAACGGAGGCGCGTTCAGGACGCGCAGAGTACTCGGTGAGTTCCCGCGAGGTCTCGGTGAGCTGAATCTGCGCCTCCTGAACGGCAGCGGGACAAGTGTGTGCGCGCCAAGATGGCGTCCAATTGTAACTGTTCGACTTCGCCCCGGCGTAAAAGTGTATTGTTCGAGGTGGCAATGCTGGAATTGGAATCTGAATCGGTACCGGCACCGGCACCGGCACCGGCACCGGCACTGGCACCGGCACTGTCTACAATGATCAAAGACGCTACATGGAAGGAGGGGACCGGTTGAAGTGTGTCGACTACGAAGACAACTGTCAAACACTGGACAAGGGACGTAATCATGATTGGACGCTGCTTTGTTACTTCCCTTTACGGTGGCGCTAGCCGGCTGATTGACAGTTTTCGTAATAAATTGACTCTGGTGAGAACCCAAACGAACAGAGCGATAATTCTTACCTGTCGTTACTCTATCGTACACATCATCCGGCACCAGGATGGTGTAACTTCGGCCCAGGTTGGGGTCTGCAAGGTTTACTCTCACGAGCACGCACGGCATTGCATCAGTGGAAGCCATTTTGGATTTCTAGGCGGGCAAGCTCAAGAATGGGATCGCGGTGTGACCGCGAGGGCTCGGCGAGCTGAGCCGCTCAGGAGGGAAGGCTTGGCGGGACCCCGCGGGACCCCGCGATAACTCGCCCTCCTGAACGCGCCTCGGGTCTGCATTTGCGAATGGCCACAGCCGAGCCTCAGTTCTGGTAACTGAAAACTGCAGGTGTGATTCCTTTTAATCTGGCGCGGAGGGAAGCGAGCGAGTTCCGCTCCATTTGGATGATACAAGCGCCATAGCGTGGACAGCTTCCGTCCAGGCTGTCCGTGCCACGCCCAAATGGAGAGTCGGAATGGCGAGTCCCAACAGCCCCCTGCAGTCGTGGAAAGAGTGTGTAATTAATGCAAAGCTGAGACACCGGAGGTGCACCGGATGTTACAGCAGAAAGAGGAGGACCTCCAGCGGCCGAGCATGCGGATTTGTTCATCCGAGAGGCCTAGTTGTGCTGCTGTAGAGGCGGCCCCGATGCGAAAGCTATGCCTTTTACAAACGCGATTTTCGAGGTGACAGCAGGCCAGAGCGGACTGGAGTTGTGAGGTAAACGCCATCAGAAGAATTGGGGATCTCGACGTGGATTGGAAGAGTGGGCCAGGGAGGGGCCCCCATAGGTTTAGGTAGAGCTCCATGTGTACCACATGGCACGAAGGGATGTGTGCCTGGGGATGGACCCTGAATTTGATCATACTGGAGGAGGTGTGCATTATGGGCGGCCGGGCTGGGGATGGTTATCTCGCCCAGCCGGAGAAGCTCGTGGAAGGCGAGGCAAAACATGGCCTTGAAGAGGCAACGTTGGTAACCAGGCGTCGTGGAGTGGTTGAGAGCGGCAAGGAGCCTAGCGAGCAAGGGCAGAGTGATGAGCAGCCTGGAGTCCGCGGGAGAAGCGCCTCTATGGCAAGCGCGGAGTAGCTGCCGAATGTAGCAGGTTCCGGAGGGATCAGACAGGCCATTGAGGCGATGTACGTACCCGATGGCTGAGATGCAGGTAGAAATGGTAGAGGGAGAATAGGTTTTAGCAACTAGGAAGGCAATGAAGAGGGCCAGATGATCAGGTGGAATGTGTAGGGACCCATGTATGCCAACGTACAAACATGTGTCAGGTGGGGCTCGATGTTATAAGAGTTATTCGAATGTCCCGTCGGCGTAAAGCAAGGTGCAACTGGGAGCGCGACAATATTTTCACTGTACATCTCGAAAGTGGCTGATTATGTACGCAAACACGGAAAACATGAGATACAGATGTTACTTGGTGGGCCAGAGGTCTACTCCCTTCTGTTTGCTGATGACATAGTGCTCTTTTCAACCACTCCATCCGGACCACAGTGCCAAATTGACAATCTACAGGAGGTGTCCCGAGCACTTGGGTTAACAGTTAACATAGACAAACCAAGGTAATGGTTTACGGCGAGAGGGTTATCTGGCAAAAGGTGAAAGGTGGAGGCTCAGCAGTAGAGCACTGGAGGTGGTTAATTTATACAATTATTTGGGATTTGTCTTCACCACAAGACTGTCCATTTTTACAGCTCTCGAAAGTCAGGCTGTCAAAGCTCAGAAGAAAACTATACACTTATTGAAAACTATGCAGCGTAATCGTAGCCTGAACACATATGTATTCTTTAAACTATTCGATGCTCAGATACTACCGTCCTTACTTTACGGTTTGGAACTCTGGGGGTTTAAGAGCCATGATAGTGGAGAAAAAGCACATATGTTTGCCTGTAAGCGATTCCTGAATGTAGACGCAAGATCTCCCAACGCTATGGTACGTGTAGAGACAGGGGTGACACTCTGTATTTATACATACTGCCATTAGAACTGTAAAATACAGGTTAAGACTATGCCGTATGCCAGTATACAGGCTACCAAAGCAAGCATATCTCAGGATGACTTCTGCAACATGCAGACAAAATTGGTCAAATCATGTGGAGGAACTTCTGTCGAAAACTGGCTTTGCATATATCTGGGTAAATGGTGGCACTGCAAGTGAGAAGGTCTTCCTGAAAACTCTTCGACAAAGACTAAAAGATTGCTTCTATCAGGATTGGTTTTCCACGTTGAACAATAACGAACGATTCCTGATGTATAGAATATACCAAAGACTAGACTGTAAACGTTATTTGAATGATATCACTATCAACAAGTTCAGAGATGTTCAGTAGATTCATATTAGGACTGTGTGACTTAAAATTAAATAAGCGATATTGGGCAGATGATAATTTTAATAACCTTTGTCCATTATGTAATAATGAAGTAAAAATTGAAGAACATTTCATGTTCCATTGCAATAACTCCAATGATCTTCGAAAGAAATATATCGAAAAAACACTCAATTGGGAGTACATATATGAAGCTGGAAACTCTACTCAAAAGTAATGATACCACAAAAACGAAATGGCCTCTCGGACCCCTGCAGAAGCGTTGTGGTTGGGAGGCATCCCATCAGCCACCAAAGCCACCAGACGCTCGTCAGGCTGGAGAGTAGGACGCGTGGGGTGGGGTGGGGTGGGGGCCAGCTCGGGGAAAACCGCTAAATTCCGTGGGCGTCTCTGGGCTCGCTTGGTGGTCTCTCAAAAGGCGTCGACAGACGTACCGTTTGTCCCACGATTTTGCTGCCGATCCGGTCAAGATTGCAAACGGTTGACTCATTTGCATACAATTCGATCCGATTCTTGTCAATAGAGCAAGCTCTATTCTACCTGACCCGGTCCGGACCGATTCCTATGTCGGGCGACAAGGCCTTGTTCTCGTTCTGGCGAATATTTGCACAATTAAATGGCGGACATGTCTACGGTTCGCACAGAAAACGCTGTATTTGGGGATACTAGAAACCCATCCAAAGAAAATGTAAGCCATGAACAGCATTAATTTATCAAAGCTGTATGTTGAATGCATTAATAGGTCGTGAAAGCTCCTAAATTTAAAAAATGGAAATGCAGGTCGACGCATCTACACGCCGAAGCATCTGTTGGCACGGCTTGACTGCATGGTTGCGTGTGGCTATCAACCCGATTTTTACACAACGGTCTAGATCCGGATCGGCAGCAAAATCGGCTTGAAAAATGGCACATCTGTCGAAGCCTTAACCCCCACTCAAGCTCTGTGTGTGGGTAGCATGGCAGACAGAAGAGTAGAGGGTGTAGAGGGGGCTAGCTCGGAGGAAGCCACTGAGTTCGCCAGATGTCTCTGGGCTCGCCTGGTGGCCTCTCCACTGACTGTGTGAGAGTGTCATCTTGAACAGAGCAATAGCAGAGGGCAGCAAAGGAAGCAAGGGTGTATAGGAGGTGGGTGGGGAATGCGGTGGGAGGGTTGTGTGGGCTGAATGAAGTGAACATGCCACAGGGGGTCGAATGATGTAAGCACATAGGGCACGGAAAAGTACGAGGAGGCGGCCAAACGCCATACTCGTCCCTGTGACAGGGGGGGGGGGGGGGGGAGGCAACAGCCAGAAAGCATGTATAAACAAACAAACAGAGGGACAAGAGGCATGCGTGACCATCGGAATATTAGAAAGCCACATACTGTGATATAAGGTTGAGGGATGGGAGAGTTGCCAGAGAGCACTGATGCATCTATAAGGACAGACGATACAGGCAACTATGTACGCTTGTCAAGGGTGACTGGCATGTGCGGCTATTGGGGGAAGAGGAAGAGGGTGGGGGTGGGGGGTAAACAGCCAGCGCTAGAAACCAGAGAGATAACAACTGAGGTATTCATCAGAACCACTCGTGCCAAGCAAACAAAGGCGACCCAGTCCCCGGGTCCAAGTAGGCCCCAGGGAACAGTACAGAGATAGGAGGAAAGGGGGGCGGGTAGGAACCGGAGAGGGGGGGAGACATGACGGCAGACGGACCCACCACCCCCAAACATGACCGAACTGGTCAACATAGCGTGCTGTAGGGCACAGCAAGCTCACAGTGTCAGAGGTGGCAGGCGAGATGCCTGACCACTGAAACTGCGCGCCTGTGTTGCTGCAGACAACACACTGTAATACGGCATGGTAGGGGGGTTCCCAGGTTGTGCATCAGATACTCATCAGAACCACATGTGGCAAGCAAACAAAGGCGACCCGTCCCAGGTTCCAAGTAGGCCCCAGGGGACCCACAGAGATAGGGGGAAAGGAGGGCGGGTAGGAACCAGAGATAAGACCCATACATCCCTCCTCTCCCCAGGAACAGGGACCCACCTCCCAACAGGACGGGGGGGGGGGGGGGGGGGGGAGAGCATCCCCCAAACATGACCCACAAAAATAGTCAACACATGTAGAGCACCACAAGCGACCACAGGGTCAGAGGGGTATAGAGCAGAGGCATCTCGCCTGAAGGGAAACCCATGGGCCAAGGCGTCAGTCATTGTTTTAACTGAAGACACAGCAGCTTGCATCCCTTAGAGCGGCAGGCGAGATGCCATGCCCCCTGCACTGCGCGCCTGAAGTGCCAAAAAGACGGTGGGTAGCAGACGTCCACACAACAATGGTCAAAAAGACGGTGGGTAGCAGACGTGCACACAACAATGGTCAAAAAGACGGTGGGTAGCAGACGTCCAATCAACAGTTCTCTCTCCGCTCTGGAACTGGAATGAGCGTGGGTCACTCTTAGTGCGTGAAGGGGGGCTGGCACATGCGCAGTGCCCGGTGCACAAAATGAGTTTTTCTGCTGCGATGAGATTTCTGATGGGCTCGTGCGCATGCGCAGATTTCTGACGGGCTCACTGCGCATGCGCAAACATGCGACACAGTTTCCGCCGCGATGAGATTTCTTCATTCTTCCAACGATTTCTTTTTGTCATGGACCCCCAACGCATGGCAAAGTTTTCAGAAAGAATGACTAGACTCAAGGACTTTCTGAAGACCAAAAAGCACGCACCGGAATCATCAAAAAGTCAACAAAGGAAGATTTTGAATCAGTCCAGTGAGTCCGTCAGAAATTTCATCGCAGCATGCGCACTGAGTCCGTCAGAAATCTCACGCAGCATGCGCACTGAGTCCGTCAGAAATCTCATCGCAGCAGAAACTCATTTCGTCACACCTGGTTCTGCCCAGGGAAAAATTCCAAGTTCCCCGGGTCACGGCGACCTTTTGTCCCGGCGTCCTCCATAGATGGCTTTGCTCTTCCGTGCAAATTTCTTTGTCGGTGAATTTCGATGGGTTTCACCCCTTGACTATTGAAAAAACGAATGACAAAATGCTGTTCCTCTGTAGTGCATGTTGAGAGTGGGGCAGACATCTTCACACTACTGCTGCGTCGTAGTATGATGTTTCTACATGGTGCTGCCACCTGTCCGTCACTCTCCAAGCTAAAAGTAACACTGTTGCCGACTTAGAGAACTATTGAGCGTTTTTACGAATTGTCATCGCACTTGAAAGGCTTTCATTTGACTCACCCTCGTATGTGTGTCTGTGTTAGTCTGTGTATGTGCGAGTGTGCGTACATGTGTGTTTTTAGAGAGGAGAGGCGATACCGAACCAGTCGTAGTCAGAACGGGGCCTGTGGCGAGGGCACCGTGACCTTGGCACACTGGAGAAGGAGCGTTGTACTTCACAGATCTAGGTCACCTGGTTGTGAGACAGCTTGTCCGACCTTTGCACACACCATGCATGCACGCGTACACATGCACAAACACATGCATGCAACCGTACACATGCCTGCATGCGTAAAAATGTACACACAGGCGCATGAACGCATACCCATGCACACATACGTTTATGCATATCCACACACATATGTATACGCGTATACACATGCACACACACATGTGCATTCACGCACGCACACACAAACACGTATATGCATGCTCGCATACACATACATATGCATACATGCACACACACACACACACACGCTAATTCACACACACACACACACATGTGCGTGCACGCAACTCCTGGACCTGCCCTGGTCCAGACTTGGGAGTCCTTGGGGTTCCCTGGCACGCCAGCTCTGAGCTGTTCGAAGTCTGCAATGTAGCCTTAAGTGTTCATGGTGATATCTGATCTGCTGCTGTCACCATGGCTACCGCCAGTTCTTATCTGGTGGGCACCCCCCCCCCCCTCTCACCGCTCGGCAAATTCCAGCATATCAGGTTACTCGTTTAAAAAAAAGGACAGGGCTATAGCCTGGCCAGACGAAGCCTGGCGCACTGCAGCAAACAGCAGAATTTCACATTTGATTGTGCTCCCGGTGTTCGGCATTGGTCGCTACCCTTGTAAAATAAAGTTCGTTTGTTCGTTCGTTCCTTCTCTCTCTCTCTCTCTCTCTCTCTCTCTCTCTCTCTCTCTCTCTCTCTCTCTCTCCCCTCTCTCTCTCTCGTGTCTCTCTCTCTCTGTGTGTCTCTCTCTCTCTCTCTCTCTGTGTCTCTCTCTCTCTCTCTCTCTCTCTCTCCTCCTCCTCCTCCTCCTCCTCCTCCTCCTCCTCCTCTTTGTCTGCCTCACCTCCTGAGGTCTATTAGCTCCAAAACTTTCTGACACTTTCTTCTATAGCCATACTCTTTATCGATAAACTTCCTGCATATTGCCAGATGTTCCGCATTTCGATAGCACATTCCTGTCCATATTCTGTCTCGCCTCTACCGTCTCACAGCGGATTTCCGTTTGTCGATATCTAGATTTAGTATAGTAATTTTTTAGTGTTGTCCATGTTTATATACATGATTTTGTACTTAATCTGGTCAACTTTTGTTCCTCAGGAGCGCTACATCTCTAATCTGGGGGGGGGGGGCAACCTTCAAAGTCCTTCTCCAGATGGCAGGGAAGACCCTGATGACGCCAGCTCTTCAGGGGCAATATAACCTATCTGGCAAATCGAGCCTCAGCAAGACGGCGTTTACACAGCTGTCCAATCTCCACCAGGCCCTCTTCAGTAAGAAATATTCAATATCTAAATCGTGCAACTTCCATTTAGACCTGAAAAAACAAATTTAATGATTTCATTTCTTGTCATCAGAAGCGGACAGTGCCAAAATCTTAGCACATTTTTATATGTCTGAATAAAAGTGTTTGATCAAGTTCTGTACGCATTTGTTATTATAGAATATGGAATGCTGAGCTATTGAGGAAGAATGAAGAAGCTTTAGTTTTGCTATTTGGAGCTGTGCTTTGTTCACAAATATATCATTCTTATTCACCAATTTGTTTTGACAGATGCTGTCTCAGAACGACATCAAGTCGAGAGGAAGATGTACACATCTTTCCTAGGAGAGTGGCTGAGCTGCTGGCGGGATGGGCAGAAATGCGGCAAGAGAAACAGACAGGGCACGCAGACCACCCAACAAAATGCGTAGGCAGAAAGTGGAAAGGAAATGGAAGAATGGAAGATTGATTGTCTTAAACAGATAGATAGATTTAGCAAATCAAATTAGCTCTAAACTCAAAGTACAACTGAATCTATAAATTTATGCATATATTTTGAATATACAACTCATGTAACTCATGCGTGTTCTTTTCATGCTGAATCCAAAGATTGCACACTGTGACTGTTTAGTGATAAATTCTAATAAATGTCGTTACTTGTCAATCAATGACTTTGTTTTTCATGTAATGTGGATTGTGTATTTGTGTGTTTGTGACTCTCTCTCTTCTCCTCTTCTACTCTCTCTCTCTCTCTCTCTCTCTCCTCTCTCTCTCTCTCTCGCTGTGTGTGTGTGTGTGTGTGTGTGTGTGTGTTACTGACCGGGTATGGTTGCTAGAGAATTCTCCTCCTTTTCAAGTGAAGGATTCAAGACAGTTTATCGGGCTTGGACCGGACCACCCCTGGAACCCATGGAGGTCCTAAGGCAATAATACCAGGCTTGGACTAGGCCTGGATCACCCTTGGATCCCAGGACCCAAGGGATGAATGCCAGGGCTGGTCGAGGGCTGGCCCAAATGACCATTTCTAGGCTAGTCCAGGGCTGGTATCCAGGGATTTGCCAGTCCTGGTCCAGCCCTGGTGTGCTACACACTTGCTCACACACATGCATACACGCACATATAGACATATGCATGCATACGCGCACATATACATACAGATATACATGCATGCGAATACACATACAGACACACATGCACACACACACATACACACATACACACACACGCACATACATACACACACAGAGCGAAAAGCACACATGCTTCAAGGATTTCTTGAGACCCATTCTCGCGGAGTTATCACTTTATCTTCGCAATGACCAACAAACCCAACATTTGATCAGCACTGACTTTAACCACTACAGTCACCCTCTATACATCGATATGCTCAAACTGTGCAGTTGTGCTTGACTGAGAAAGTGAGAAGGATGTAAGGGCTGGCCTGGACTCTTTTTGCAAGCATATAAACAGGCTGTCTCCAGCCTGTTTATGTGGAGACAGCGGTTAAGTCCCTCAAGAAAGGGAAGTCAGCTGGGGCTGACAACATTCCGGGGGAACTCATCCAGGCAGGAGGCGACGCAATGATCGATGCACTCACAAAGATCTGCAATAAGATCTGGCAGACGGGAGTTTGGCCAACCCCGTGGACACAGTCCCTAGTGATTACATTGCCCAAAAAAGGAAACCTGCAAATGTGCCAGAACTACCGCACAATGAGCCTCATCAGCCATCCGAGCAAGGTCATGCTGAAAGTACTGCTGAACAGATTAAAACCTCAGGCAGAGAAAATCATTGCTGAAGAGCAGGCAGGTTTCAGACCAGGTAGGAGCACCACCGAACATATCTTCAATCTGAGAGTCCTGTGTGAGAAACATCTACAACACCAACAAGATCTGTACCATGTCTTTATAGACTTTAAGAAAGCATTTGACAGAGTCTGGCATGCTGCGCTGTGGGCCACAATGAGAAGCTACAACATCAGCTCCAAGATCATCAAAGTCGTCGAACATCTTTATGACAGAGCGACCAGCGCAGTCCTGTTCAATGGTACCACAGGCGAATGGTTCAGGACAACGGTCGGAGTCAGACAGGGCTGTCAACTCTCCTCCACACTCTTCAACCTCTTCCTCGAAAGGATAATGACTGATGCCTTAGCAGACCACGAAGGATCGATCAGCATCTGTGGCAGAAAGATCACCAACTTACGTTTTGCTGATGACATTGATGGATTAGCAGGAAGTGAAGAGGAGCTGACTAGACTTGTCGAGCACCTGGACAAAACCTCACAGGCATATGGCATGGAGATCAGCGCCGAGAAGACCAAGGTGATGACGAACAATCCTCGGGGCTTCAAAATGGAAATTAAAGTGAAGGGCCAAAAACTGGAAGCTGTGAACAACTTCAAATACCTGGGATCTATCGTGACTGATGAAGGGTCCAAACCAGAGATACTGTCCAGGATAGCACAAACAACAGCAGCATTGGCAAAGTTGAAGCCAACATGGCGTGACAGAAATATCACTCTCGCGTCGAAGAGCAGGCTCATGCGCACGCTGGCCATCTCCGTATTCTTGTATGCATGCGAGTCCTGGACACTCACATCTGAACTACAGAGACGGATACAAGCCCTGGAAATGAGATGCTACTGCAAGATTCTGAACATCTCATATAAAGACCATGTCACAAATGAGAAAGTCAGCAACAGGATCAGGAGAGCAATTGGCCAGTACGAAGACCTGCTCTCAATCATGAAAAGCAGAAAGCTGAAGTGGTACGGTCACGTGTCAAGAGGCAGTGGGCTGGCCAAGACCATCCTGCAAGGTACCGTTCCAGGGGGGAGAAGGAGAGGCAGGAAGAGAAAGAGGTGGAAAGACAACATCAAAGAGTGGACAGGCTTGACTTTTGCTGACTCACAGCGAGCCACAGAGGATAGAGATCGATGGAGGAAGATTGTCCGAAAGTCATCAGTGGTGCCTCAACAACCCATCTCAGGGTTAAGAGAGAGAGACTGAACTGATAAACAGGCACCATGAAATACAACCCACTTATCTCATCCGAAAAATAAACTGCACACAGTTTGTGGAGAAAATGCCGAACAAGAAAAAGGCAGGGAGGAGAATGTTGATTTCAACGTGTGAATATTCATCACGCTGTTGCTGACAGAAAACCCTGAAACCCCCGTCTTGTGCTGTGTGTTGTGGCTTGCACAACCGAGTCGCCTTATTGCGCAGTAGTTGATCTTTGTTCCTCAGTTTGGCTGTATCCTGGTAGAGCCTCGTGTCATGTGATACACCCTTCTTGCGACCTACATGCAGCCACCCTTTTCAAACGAGGTGGGGAGACACCCGTTCTGCCGCCTGCACCGCACAGCCACCCCTTTCCAGCAGGGTGGGGAGATGTACCCTTACTGCCGCCTGCGCTGCACAGCCACTCGCTACAAGCCGGATAGAAAACACACCCGTCCGTCGCATGCGGTGGGACAGACAGCTGTAGAGGGAGTCGAGGAAATCTAATGGTTTGATTTGTCATCTGTGCTGCAAAAAAGCTCGATGAATGGGAGTGCTGCTGACACGACAGACTTCAGTGTTTCTCTCCCTGTGGCCTTGGTGTCAGCACACAAGAGACAGGGCGACGTAGATCTACCTGGAAGGCGACTCCAGCTCCACACAGAGAGGACTGTGTAGAGTGCAACCGCCACCTGCCCACTCAAGCTGACGTGCTGCTGCCGTCATCATTGATTTCTTACCGTGAGCAGATATTAAGTTGCCAAGCAGCCTACATTTCGTGATAGTCCTGGGCAATGCCTTGACTTTCATTTTCATTCCGTGCTTTGCATTCCCACCGCTGACTCGAGGATGAGTCACCCGAGAACGAGGAAAATCCGCCTGTTGTGACATCCTCGCTGTGACAGTCAGAGTTGAGAGTGTGTGTCGCTCAGCGTCGAGCAAGTTATTTCACCCAAACTGAGACATTACGAATTTAATATCAAGGAGCTCATCTGGAAACTTTCAGTCCGATTGAGGGTTCAAGTCAAGAGACTGGAGTTCATGAAAGAAAGAGAATGTCATCGTCCCAATCTGATGCAGCAGACAAGGGGACACCAACCACCACGACAGAGCCAGCCATGGCGTCCTCTAGTGCTGGCAGCAGACAGACCCCCCCACCCGGTACCCCACCCCCCTCCATGACGTCACAGGAAGGCCAGACCCAGTCCCCTGACCACTCTGCAAAGAGAGAGAGAGGCACAGGGGGCAGGGGGAGATCCGGCAGACGTGGGAAACAGCCGGAGGTCAGTGATACTTACCTGTCTGCTTTCTGCCCATTTACTTGATGATGATTAGGATGTTGAGGGTGACGATGATGATGATGATGGTGATGATGATGATGATGATGATGATGATGATGATGATGATGATGATGATGATGATGATGATGATGATGATGATGATGATGATGATGATGATGATGATGATGATGATGATGATGATTATGCTGCTGCTGCTGAAAAATATAGTTTTACAGCTTACCAGTCTTTGAAGACTATGTGAGACCATTGGTCACGAACAATTACAAGGATTAATTTGAGTAAGAGCAGGTCGAATCTCGATTTTCGTAGTTATTCGCCTCTCTGGAATCGCGTAGGTAGACGTGGTGGGTCTATTCTTACCCCCAATCCACAGGGAGACGTGGTGGGTCTATTCTTACCCCCAATCCACAGGGAGACTTGGTGGGTGTGACGTTACCTCCACTTACTTTAATTGTGTTTATTACAACACAGGCTCGGCGCTATGCGCTTGTGTCTAGGGGATTCTTGCTTGTGGAGGAGGAACGCACATTTAAAATTAATAAATCAAAATCTCTGTCATGCACATGCCATGCAATAAATAGGAGGACCCAAGATTGCCAATTAAACAAAAGATTTAATGATCAGAAAAATAGATAATCATGTGGGTAATCGCCCCTTTCAAGTCTAATCAATGTATCATGAGTACCAAATGTTTCTTCCCTGCCCAATGCGACTTCTGGCAGCGGGTAACGGATCAGTGTTTTCTATTAGTTTAGACAAGAGTTCAGTCTTTAAAGTCAGACATAATTCATGAGTACTCACGAGATTTTTAGTGGATGATTCCAACGACGAATTTCTAATGTGATTCTAGTGGACTCACAGTTCACTTATCTCACGTTCTCGCTCAGCAGACCGAGCAACAAAGGCCATTAATTATTGCTTCTTCGCGTTCCTTTGCGAAGAGCAATGACACATGGAAAACACCACAGCAGACGAAAACTTTTGGCGGTGGGAGCAAGCAGCTTGTGGGAAGGCTGCAGCTTTTCTCCAGCAACAGGCGTGCGGGAGAGGGAGAGCGATGTTCCAGCAGACGACTTGGCTGCAGCGCCGTGGACAGGCGGCAGGCGCTGAAACCTTCTTAGAGCCCACAGCAGGGGAGGGGAAAACCGCAGTGGGTGGATCCGCTGCGCGTAGATGGAGTGGGCGCGTGGAGGGGAACCCGCTCTTGTTTTACGTGCCGAGATCTCGCTCTCTCTTCCTAAGGCACGGAGTCTATGCTCTGTTCAGGCGTCGTTGCCTCAGCTGACTTTCAGCAGACTGAAGTTTTGGTAGACAACAATTTGTTTTAATGAAAGGGGGAAAACACCACCACGCATGCGCGACGTCCTCCCAGGTTACGTGCACGAGTTTAGACAAAGGACAGTCAAGGCCAGGCCGTCTAGTCTGGGTCCTGTCACCATAATTAGGCTTTATCATGTCTATGGGAGGTGGGGCCTGGAAACTGCCCTAGGTTAACTCGCCTATCGGGTCTCTCGGAACTAAAACCCAGGGGGCCGTCAGTACACTCTCTGATCCGCATAGGGCAGGTTAAGTACCTCAGAGACTGCACGTGCGCTCTCTGGTCTAAATAGGGCTGATGGCCTAATTAGGATTCATAAAATTTAAGACTTCAGTCTTAACACATTCAATGAAATTATTTTAATGATAAAAGGGGGAAAGAGTGATCCGTCACACTCACCCACCCTTCAACGAGAAATTTTCTTAGCAATTTAATAAGAAAATTTCAAAAACGTTGACTCAGCATATAAAGATTATGCATAACTTCCGTCATATGACAGCACATCTGATAACCACTTTATCAATTCCCAGAATACATGCAACTCATGCAAAAACTTTGGGAGAGACAAGTCTCCACTCAAAGATAAAATGTAGTACTTGGTCATACTTCAGTACAATCTATCTAGGTACAACACACAAGAATAAACTTGTTGGGGGGAAAAATTACACTCCCCTCGTCAGCACAATAAACATCTCACAGCAAATTCAAAGCATAGTTCAGGTCACAGCAGAGCTCAAAACAAGGAAGGGGGCTGGCTCACTCACCATTATTTTACCGAATAAAGGAAAAGAACAGGAGATATAATCTCACCCTACCTTGCTACTGCAAAAACTTCAGTGCTGTCTACCAGTCCAGCCGGACTGAAAACCAATTCGCTTTCCGCAAAGCCACTCAACATGGAAACATGTCAAACACTTAGGTAAACACTTAACCACTTTGACAACCAATAACAAGTTTGCCACAGCAAAACTACTTCAGCTAGACCACAATAAATATTTCTGTAATACTTCATCACTTACACAGAAAATCTGATCTTCATTCACTCCCTAGACATGCTAAGGGGTTAAGCATAATTAAGTCATCATTTGACAGCTCTATCTCATGGGGATAAGGATGAGTTTTCCTAGGCACATCTGAGAACAAAAAGGGGTTCCTACTCCTCCCTTACATTTGAAATTTACAAAAGATATCGTCTGTCTGACGATGAGCCTAATCATTCGCCTCTTACGAATCACGTAGGGGACGCGGTGGGACAATTCTGAAATAACCCCGTTCCCACAGGGGGAAATGGAACTGCACTTCAATGAGCTGTACTCTGCTCAACATGATACCCTTCAACGACTCCAGTTCATAGAGAAACATTAGCATTCTCTCTCAAACCACTCAAATGACAGTGCACCCATTCTCCAAGCCTAAACTTCTTCTTCCTTGATTTCCACTCGTACCACTTCCTCTCTCGCTGTCTTGCTTCTCCTCGACATCCAGCAGCACAGCCTACCACTTAATTAGGCATCGCACCTAACATTCAGTAGGCATCACACCCACATCAACTTAATTAGGCATCGCACCTAACATTCAGTAGGCATCACACCCACATCCACTTAATTAGGCATCGCACCTAACATTCAGTAGGCATCACACCCACATCCACTTAATTAGGCATCACACCTGTCATCAACACAAATAAGGTCTCACACCTTAATCAACACAAATAAGGTCTCACACCTTAATCAACACAGGTAGGGCTTTACACCTGCTCCCCTCTAGGTCGGAACTCCTCCTTTCTTTTTCTACCATTCTCTCTCTCTCTCTGTTTCTCCTCTTCTTCTCTCTCTTCCCTCCTTCTCTCTCTCTCTCTCTCTCTCTCTCCTGCCTCAATTTGGCTTGTTCGAAAACCAAGCTCTCCCACTTCTTCACCTTTCTTCCCATCTCTCTTCTCATAGCTTCTTTAGCCCTTTCTCTCTCTTCCCTATCCTTCTCCATCTGCTGTCTCTCCCTCTCTCTCTTCTCCTCCCACTTCACCTCCATTTCTTGTTTTTCCCTCTTCCACTTCCCCCTTGCTATCCTCACTAACTCCGCTCTTCTGAACTTGCACAAAACCCCTTGCAAAATCTTTAATAGAACCCTCGCCTGCACTCAAACCAAACTTCTCTACCAAAACTCCAAACCTGCTCTATCTATTGAATCAATCTCAGACTCAATCTTCAACACTGCTCTGTAATCCATTGTGAAAATTCCGCGATCTTCACAAACGCTAAGAAATCAGCAAACATCAAAACATCACAAACCACGTGATCTCTAGCAAGCCCAGACAAGAATGCCAAACAGGGTCACACAGTGCAGCATACCACAAGAGCAAATTAAGGTGAAATCAAACAATGGCAAATCTACTCGAATTCAAAATTTCAGAACGAGGCTTACATCATTACCCTCAGAAGTATGTCTATTTGGCTCTAAAATCCCGGACGAGAGCACCATTATGTGACGTGACTCCTCTTCTTATCTGTGTTTATGAATAGACACAAAGGCTCTTGGCGCAGTGCGCGTTGTCTAGGGGATTCTTGCTTGGGGAGGAGGAACGCACATTTAAAAATAAATCAAAATCTCTGTCATGCACATGCCATGCAATAAACAGGAGGACCCAAGATTGCCAATTAAACAAAAGATTTAATGATCAGAAAACAGATAATCATGTGGGTAATCGCCCCTTTCAAGTCTAATCAATGTAACATGAATACCAAATGTTTCTTCCCTGCCCAATGCGACTTCTGGCAGTGGGTAACGGATCAGTGTTTTCTATTAGTTTAGACAAGAGTTCAGTCTTTGAAGTCAGACATAATTCAGGAATACTCACGAAATTTCTAGTGGATGATTCCAGCGACGAATTTCTAATATGATTCTAGTGGACTCACAGTTCACTTATCTCACGTTCTCGACCGAGAACAAAGGCCATTGATTTTTCTCCCTTGCACTCTTTGGCAAAAGGGCATACACAAACACTATTCAGACGAAACTCTTGAGAGCGCTCTCACGGCTGGTTGTTGACAGCCGCGGTTCCAGTGTCCACGGGCTGGAGGGACAGCACAGGCTGGCCGGTGAGGGAGGGGAGAGCGATGCTGGGTCTCAAGCAGACGAACTTTCTGGGGCTGCACGCTTTGGCAGGCGGCAGCTCACGCTCTGAAGCCGTCTTCTGCTGGAGGGAGGCGAAGCGGCGTAAACAGAGAGTGGGGTGGGCGCTTGGAGGGGAACCCGCTCTTATTTTACGTGCCGAGAGCTTGCTCTCTCTCTTCCTAAGGCACGGAGTCTATGCTCTGTTCAGGCGTCGTTGCCTCGGCTGACTTTCAGCAGACTAAAGTTTTGGGTAGACAACACTTTGTTTTAATGAAAGGGGGAAAACACCACCACGCATGCGCGAAGTCCCCAGGGCTACGTGCAGAGTTTGGGGAAAGTTGAAGGAACAGTCAAGGCCATGATACAGGCTACGTGCCGGGTTTGAGCAAAAGTTGAAGGAACAGTCAAGGACACCGAGTCTCAGACCGATCAGGCCACGTACATGTCATCAAGTCTATGGGAGTTAGGGGCTTGGGCAAAAGTTGAAGGAACAGTCAAGGACAGGCCGTCTAGTCTGGGTCCTGTCACCATAATTAGGCTTTATCATGTCTATGGGAGGTAGGGCCTGGAAACTGCCCTAGGTTAACTCGCCTATCGGGTCCCTCGGAACTAAAACCCAGGGGGCCGTCAGTACACTCTCTGATCCGCATAGGGCAGGTTAAGTACCTCAGAGACTGCACGTGCGCTCTCTGGTCTAAATAGGGCTGATGGCCTAATTAGGATTCATAAAATTTAAGACTTCAGTCTTAAAACATTCAAGGAAATTATTTTAATGATAAAAGGGGGAAAGAGGGATCCGTCACACTGACGATCTGATTGGCTGAGGCTGGTCACGTGTGAGTTTTGCTGTGGTTCATGTACACGACGCGCGAGCGAGTTCGGCAGTGAGCACTGGGGCTTGCGAGCCGTAAAGACGTGATGTCTAAAGAGTAAGAGTAGCCACTCCGTGTGCAGGGATAACACGTAAAAGAATCTCCATTGAAAATCCTGAACTAAGAACCGTATCTCCATGTGCGCGCGCGCACAGCCTGCTGTACTACGAGGCCAGATGAAATCGACGCTCATCGATCACGCGTGGCAGTCGAACCACGTTTGGAAGAACTCCTGTAAAGTCCTCTGCTGAAGACAGGACAAGCTTCCCTGAAGTCCTGGACCAATTTTCGTCGCAAGACGTTTTCCCTCAGTCAAAGAGGAAATTCTGGCTGAGTGAGTGGTGCAACTAAGCGTTTGTGTCAAGTGGTGTGGGTGGATACACACCATGCAGTGTTCATGGCCTTTCTAATCACTCTTTCCAAGGTATATCCTTGAGAGAGAGAGAGAGAGAGAGTGTATGTGTGGGTCCGCATGACCAGTGTTCTTTGCACAACTTTCATCTGTGACGCATTCCCTCATTAGCGTCATCCTTCGGCGAAAGACTATCGTAAGTACTCTGAAATTCAGTCTGTTGACGGTTTAGAGGACGCATTCCTCTAAGTGCGTGGTCTAAGAGTGGACTGGCACAATTTGAGTGATTGATTCAATCCATTGTTCATATAGTATTCTCTGAGTCTTGTCATGATTTAGCTTTATTAAAGAAAATCTGTAACGTACATGGTGTCATGTCGACTATACGAGCGGACAGAGTGCATGAAGAATGATTTAACTATCACTCTCCTCTTAGGATACCCCTAGACCAATAAACGAGAAGAATTTACAAATTGAGCACAATTTAAAGGAGGAGGTACATGATACATATTTAAATGCACACATACACAGACACACACACAAACACAACACACACACCACACACGCACATGTATACACACCACACACACATACAAACACATATATGGACACACACACACACACACACACACACATTCCCCACTCATACATATTTCAACACACACATAAAAACACAGGCACACACACACACACACACACACACACACACACACACACACACACACACACACACACACACACCACTCATACATATTTCAACACACATACACATACATGCACACACACACACATGCGCACACACACACACACTCACGCACTACACACACTATTCATACATATTTAAATGCACACATACACAGACACGCACACACACACACAAACACAACACACACACCACACACACACACACACACACACACGTACATACACATATGCATACCACACAGGTACGCATGCATACACACACACACACACACACTCACGCACATACACACCACACACACATACACACCACACATGCACATCACACACACATACACACACACACACGTATATGCATACCACACAGGCACGCATGCATACACACACACACGCACACACACATACACCCCACACACACATACACACCACACATGCACATCACACACACATACACACACATTTTCAGCATACACCATGGTGGTCAAAAGAGAGAGATGGACTAACGGTTAGGACAGTCCTGCAGTAGGGAAAGGCATTCCAGGCCTTCTCATCCAGGACAAAGGCTTCCTTGGCAAAGAGAACCTTCACAAAGGTTGGCACTTTGCTAGTAAGGAGGAAAAGCAAGAGGTTAGTGCAGGAAATCAAGCTTGAATCAGAGCATGTCCACACCAGATTTCCTGCTGTGGGTGACCAGGGCTGCAGTTTCTGGCTATCTCTAATCTCCCAAACAACTTTCGTATTTTCACAAAAGGTTAATTCTAAATATTGATGGTGGAAATCAAGCCCCAAAAATCTTCATTACAATTTTTTTTAATCCCTCCAGGTTTACTGGAGGTCCTCACAGCTTTATCTGTCTGTCTGTGTGTGTGTGTGTGTGTGTGTGTGTGTGTGTGTGTGTGTGTGTGTGTGTGTGTGTGTGTGTGTGTGTGTGTGTGTGTGTGTGTGTGTGTGTGTCTGTCAGTCCCGACTTAACGGCTGATATCTCAAAAAGTACTTGACGGATTTCCTTGACATTTTGCACACTTACTGGAAGTTAGGTGTTGCAAAAAAGGCAAGGGACGGAACTCTGTCCCGACTCAAGGGAAGTTTTGGCATGTGTGACGTTGAATAACGTGACATAGTTTCGAGGAGATTGGACATTGGTGAAGGAGAAAGAAGGATTTTTTTATTCCTTCAGGTTTAATGGAGGTCCTCACAGCTTTATGGATTAGCTCACTTGGTAGCGCGTCAAATATTTTTTTGTCGCTGGGACATGCTTGGTTTTAGGGGATGCACGTACGGGTTCGAATCTGCAGAGAAGCTTCTTTTTTTAAAATGTGTGTATGGTATTCAAGAGAGAGCCACCTCACCCGTTGTTGTACACGTGAGAGGTTGCGGGTTCGAACCTTACTTTTTTTCCCTCCCTCTTTTCTCGAGAGGTTGCGGGTTCGAACCCGATCTTTGTTTTTGTTTGTTTGTGTTTTTTTATGCCAAAACCTGGAGGTTCAGCGCCAGCGGTTTTTATAACTTGCTCAAGAAATGATTTTGTACAAATAAAAATACTGTCATTCATTAAAAACTTGTGTAGCTTTTGATCTTATACAAAAAGAATTCCTATCCTTTTCTTATTCAAGTTTTTTGCCAGGAGTATTTCCATGTCTGTGCAGAATCATAATATTATGTGCAAGAAAAACAGTGTAGTTCACTGACATTGCGAACTTTTCATCATACAGTAAATCAAAGGGTGACAGGCCTGATAGAGTTGTCTTTTCCTGGATTGTATAAACTTGCCTCTCAAGAAATAAGGCTATTTTGATTTCCTATAAAGCTTTTCATGTATATTTCAAAAGTACAGTCATTAATAGCTTAACTATGGTAGATTGCTGTTGGTTGTTTAAAAAAAATCAGCAATCAATTAAAAGAATTACAAATCTGATCCAGAAATCTGTACTTATGGAAACATCTCAAATAATACCAACAGAAGCAGAACAAGATATGGTTCTGATGAAGAAGAAGACAGAAATCAGACAATAGTAAAAGCAACTGGATCAGCCTTGGCACAAAGCCCTGGGAGGCACCATGCTCCATCCACACTGCTGAGGCAGACAAAACAGAGGTCATCCAACCTGTCTTGAGGGAGGCACCATGCTCCATCCACACTGCCGAGGCAGACAAAACAGAGGGCATCCACACTGCTGAGGCAGACAAAACAGAGGTCATCCAACCTGTCTTGAGGGAGGCACCATACTCCATCCACACTGCCGAGGCAGACAAAACAGAGGGCATCCACACTGCTGACAAAACAGAGGGCATCCACACTGCTGAGGCAGACAAAACAGAGGGCATCCACACTGCTGAGGCAGACAAAACAGAGGGCATCCACACTGCTGAGGCAGACAAAACAGAGGTCATCCAACCTGTCTTGAGGGAGGCACCATACTCCATCCACACTGCCGAGGCAGACAAAACAGAGGGCATCCACACTGCTGAGGCAGACAAAACAGAGGGCATCCACACTGCTGAGGCAGACAAAACAGAGGGCATCCACACTGCCGAGGCAGACAAAACAGAGGGCATCCACACTGCTGAGGCAGACAAAACAGAGGGCATCCACACTGCTGAGGCAGACAAAACAGAGGGCATCCACACTGCTGAGGCAGACAAAACAGAGGGCATCCACACTGCTGAGGCAGACAAAACAGAGGGCATCCACACTGCTGAGGCAGACAAAACAGAGGTCATCCAACCTGTCTTGAGGGAGGCACCATACTCCATCCACACTGCCGAGGCAGACAAAACAGAGGGCATCCACACTGCTGAGGCAGACAAAACAGAGGGCATCCACACTGCTGAGGCAGACAAAACAGAGGTCATCCACACTGCTGAGGCAGACAAAACAGAGGGCATCCACACTGCTGAGGCAGACAAAACAGAGGGCATCCACACTGCTGAGGCAGACAAAACAGAGGGCATCCACACTGCTGAGGCAGACAAAACAGAGGTCATCCAACCTGTCTTGAGGGAGGCACCATGCTCCATCCACACTGCTGAGGCAGACAAAACAGAGGGCATCCACACTGCTGAGGCAGACAAAACAGAGGGCATCCACACTGCTGAGGCAGACAAAACAGAGGGCATCCACACTGCTGAGGCAGACAAAACAGAGGGCATCCACACTGCTGAGGCAGACAAAACAGAGGGCATCCACACTGCTGAGGCAGACAAAACAGAGGTCATCCAACCTGTCTTGAGGGAGGCACCATACTCCATCCACACTGCTGAGGCAGACAAAACAGAGGGCATCCACACTGCTGAGGCAGACATAACAGAGGGCATCCACACTGCTGAGGCAGACAAAACAGAGGGCATCCACACTGCTGAGGCAGACAAAACAGAGGGCATCCACACTGCTGAGGCAGACAAACAGAGGGCATCCACACTGCTGAGGCAGACAAAACAGAGGGCATCCACACTGCTGAGGCAGACAAAACAGAGGGCATCCACACTGCCGAGGCAGACAAAACAGAGGGCATCCACACTGCTGAGGCAGACAAAACAGAGGGCATCCACACTGCTGAGGCAGACAAAACAGAGGTCATCCACACTGCTGAGGCAGACAAAACAGAGGGCATCCACACTGCTGAGGCAGACAAAACAGAGGGCATCCACACTGCTGAGGCAGACAAAACAGAGGGCATCCACACTGCTGAGGCAGACAAAACAGAGGTCATCCAACCTGTCTTGAGGGAGGCACCATGCTCCATCCACACTGCTGAGGCAGACAAAACAGAGGGCATCCACACTGCTGAGGCAGACAAAACAGAGGTCATCCAACCTGTCTTGAGGGAGGCACCATACTCCATCCACACTGCCGAGGCAGACAAAACAGAGGGCATCCACACTGCTGAGGCAGACAAAACAGAGGTCATCCAACCTGTCTTGAGGGAGGCACCATGCTCCATCCACACTGCTGAGGCAGACAAAACAGAGGGCATCCACACTGCTGAGGCAGACAAAACAGAGGGCATCCACACTGCTGAGGCAGACAAAACAGAGGTCATCCAACCTGTCTTGAGGGAGGCACCATGCTCCATCCACACTGCTGAGGCAGACAAAACAGAGGGCATCCACACTGCTGAGGCAGACAAAACAGAGGGCATCCACACTGCTGAGGCAGACAAAACAGAGGGCATCCACACTGCTGAGGCAGACAAAACAGAGGGCATCCACACTGCTGAGGCAGACAAAACAGAGGGCATCCACACTGCTGAGGCAGACAAAACAGAGGGCATCCACACTGCTGAGGCAGACAAAACAGAGGTCATCCAACCTGTCTTGAGGGAGGCACCATGCTCCATCCACACTGCTGAGGCAGACAAAACAGAGGGCATCCACACTGCTGAGGCAGACAAAACAGAGGGCATCCACACTGCTGAGGCAGACAAAACAGAGGGCATCCAACCTGTCTTGAGGGAGGCACCATGCTCCATCCACACTGCTGAGGCAGACAAAACAGAGGGCATCCAACCTGTCTTGAGGGAGGCACCATGCTCCATCCACACTGCTGAGGCAGACAAAACAGAGGGCATCCAACCTGTCTTGAGGGAGGCACCATGCTCCATCCACACTGCTGAGGCAGACAAAACAGAGGGCATCCACACTGCTGAGGCAGACAAAACAGAGGGCATCCACACTGCTGAGGCAGACAAAACAGAGGGCATCCACACTGCTGAGGCAGACAAAACAGAGGTCATCCAACCTGTCTTGAGGGAGGCACCATGCTCCATCCACACTGCTGAGGCAGACAAAACAGAGGGCATCCACACTGCTGAGGCAGACAAAACAGAGGGCATCCACACTGCTGAGGCAGACAAAACAGAGGGCATCCAACCTGTCTTGAGGGAGGCACCATGCTCCATCCACACTGCTGAGGCAGACAAAACAGAGGTCATCCACACTGCTGAGGCAGACAAAACAGAGGGCATCCACACTGCTGAGGCAGACAAAACAGAGGGCATCCACACTGCTGAGGCAGACAAAACAGAGGGCATCCACACTGCTGAGGCAGACAAAACAGAGGTCATCCAACCTGTCTTGAGGGAGAGGATCCCAACCCTTTGCAATGGTCCCCGTTAGCACATTGCATTTCCTGAGGCTATTCATGGTCAAGCTGCTGGAGTAAGACCCCAAAATTTCCATGACCATGCGTTCCAGCCAATGTGGTGGGGCAATCTAGCGGTAGCCATCATGTGCAATTCTCTGGCATGGATAACCACATTAACAACTGCTTTCCTATCCAAACCTTTCTCACATCAAAAACACATAGAATCCACACACACACAAAGTTGTGGTTGGAAACATGGGGGGAAAAAAGGTGGGGTCCATAGGTAGGCCACACTTTTTTCTTTCTTTCTAAGGACTCAAAGGAGGCCAGATTGTGACTGGGCACATTTTTGTGTGCACGTTTTAAGAAATGTCATGTATCTGAACAAAAAATATAATGTCTCTTTCCCTGAAAATGGTTTTATACTTAAATAACCTAAAGTTCAATGGTGTGTTTAAGGGAAGATGGGACAGCATGCAGTTTGTTGTTTACCTTCAATTTCTTTCCTTTTTCATGATTGAAAAAAGTTTAGGGTCAGCAGGGAAAAAAATAGGGTCAGTTGGGTTACTGTGGCCACAACTATTTTGTTGTTGTTGCCTAATCAATTTTAAGGCTCGTGCCATACCTTTCCAGGTAGTAGTGTTTGTGAGTGTACTGTCCAGTGGTGAACTCCGTATTGTTGGCCAGCAGCGGTTTGGCAGGTGGATTCACATCTGTGGTGAAGGGTTCGTTGACCATGACCTCAATTCCCTCTCCCCCGCCTGTCTGGTCCACAGACATCGCCGCTGTGGCATAGCGCTGCGCAATCTGGTACTACAAAGTCAATTCAAATGTGTCAAAGGAAGCAGGTAAAAATTCTTAAAACAGTGCTTACAGTAGCTGCAGAAATGTGTCTTTGTGGAAAAGGCAAGTTAAATGGTACCTGTGTAAATAAGCCAAGTAAATTAGAGAGGGAGAAGAAAAAAAAACGTTATCACCAGTGGATCTGTCCTTCATTATTTCAATCCATTCATCTGTGTATTTATCCATGTTTCAGTCCATCAGCCTCTCTGTTTGCACAGCTGTTTTAGAATAATTACATTTCATACTATTTCACCAGTCTGCAAGGATTCTTTCTAAAATTCAACCATAAAAATAAATATGCATGTCTGTTACATGATAAAATGGCATGGTCTCTCACTTGAAAGCAGGTCATTACCACAATTACAACAAAAACACAATTTTGAACAAGCATGCATTAATCATTTAATGAATGCAGTTGAAACTATGTGGCCATTCCATATTGATATTATCATATACATGTGTATTGATCAGATTACTAAGTTTTTTCAACTATGATCCATGTACTAATTGTGTATGTCATTATAGTCAAGAGGCAAGCAAATCAGCAAATAGTATATCTAACATGAAACTAAACTCAATTGCACAGCAAGATCAAATCAGATGCAATTATCAATGTTGAACATAATAATAATTAATATGCAACACCTGAAACTCAAGTGGCGCTTTGGCTTTTACCTCTGTCACCGTAAATGGAAGTATAACACGACTGAAACAGAAAATTGTTTCTCAAGCCCCCATATTGGCCTAACATGTTCAAAACACAGTTTTCTTAAATTTCCCTATTTTAGTTTTCTAATTATCAAATCGTTGAACAGCGTCACGTGACGTGACATGCAGTGCACTTCAAGTTCAACCAGCATACTTGTGCAGACGCTCGACTTAATTTTCTTTCCTTCGAAACCACTGTAAAATTTGTAGATCCATAATAATATTCGACCATATCTTTGCATTATATTATCAACGACGCTAACAACCGAGCTCCTCTTCATTAAAACATTTTTTTTACCGCGCATGATCATTGACAATAATTAATACGTGCAGACAACAGAAAAAACAGTCTAACTAGCCAATAGACTATGTTACAGAGAGAACCCAACTGCCTTCTGCGATGAAACACATGTAAGCATAATGAGTATACTCACAATTCGTAAATCAAACCCATACCACAATCTCTGAGAGAAATAGTAGCAGTACAAAATCCTGCAGAAATCGAAGTTGGCGCTGTGTGACGTAAAGTGAGGTAACTCTAGTCGCAAAGGAGATCGACAGAACGTATTACCTCCCCTCCACCGCTGTTGACGTTTGCGGCTGTGCAAATACCGCTAGGAAGTTGTTCACCGATCCGATGTGAACTTCGGCACGTATTCGAGAGCCTCGACAGTTTGACGTCACATATCAAACAACGATGTCTGCAGCGATGCATGCTAGCAGTGATATCCACCACACGCATTCGCACGACTGTGCTTGTCAGTCAACCGCCGCTTCGGTGCACCAAACGTTAGATGAAATGGACTTCGAGAGGGGCATATGGTCCTCATGTCTGGCCGGTGACACCGCGGACGTGCTGCAGCGTTTACAGAAGGGAGCTGACGTAAATGACACCGATAAGTCGGGATACACTGGCTTGGTTAGTTTTGTTTTGAGTATCACTCTGTTCTTAGTGTTGAATGTGAGGGGCAAGTGTAATGTTTAGGACTTCTATAAGTTTTTCTTTTTGTTTTGCGAGATGTTAGAGTTGTCTGATTTTCAAAACGTCGCTAAAATATAGACCACAGGATGCCCAAATGTTGTATTCTTCATTAAATCATGTTCCCTACACCTTTAAGCACTCCTTGTGGTCATTTTTGTTTTAATATTTGACTCTTTGGTTGCAATATTCTTGCTCTTTCTGGTTTATCATACACTTTAGGAGGAAGAGATAGATGTAGAAGCAGATGTTGTCATTATCTGTTCTTGCCAACGTTTGCAGGTTTTACACTCTCATAATCAAAATCAAGAGCCTCCTTGTTCATCAGGTGATGTATGAAAGTGTAAATAATTTGTTAATTCATATGGAATAATTTCTTGTACTTCTGTATCTTCAGCGGGAAAAAAGAAACAATTGGTCACATATCATTCTGTGATATGTGTATATGAATAGATTTTTTTAAACTTCGCCTTGTGATTCACATGAGATTTTTTTTCTTGATTGCCCCTGCATCTTTGACAAAAGACAAGAGTATGATAATTTTTCTGTGTGTGGAAGTTGGCTCTTTCAAAGTGCTTTTGACCTGAAACATATCGCAAGCATTTGTTGACTGATTGCACTGGAGACAACTGTGAAGCCTCGATGCTCTCATATTTTTGTTCCAGCACTATGCAAGCAGAAATGGCCATGTGAAGATCTGTGAACTGCTGCTGTCCTATGGAGCCAAAGTCAATGCTACAACCAAGCTGGGCCAGGCCACGCCACTGCACCGTGTGGCCTATACAGGACACATAGACGTTCTTCGGTTGTTGCTCAGGAGTGGTGCCAATCCTCTGCTGATAGATGATGATGGCATCACTCCTCTGCACAAGGTGAACTCTCTCTCTCTCTCTTCCTTGTTCCATATCTGCTGGGTTATTCTACAATCCTGTTTGGGTTTTTTGCATGCCAGTGTATTGTCTGGGTCAGCTTGACATTTCAGGAGTTTCTTGTGCCAGTGTGATGTTTGAATCACTGCACATACCAGTTTTTTTGTACTGGCAGTTTTACTCTTGTGACCAGTTCATTAAGTGTTTATAGGGTGAAGGTTTGAAAGTGGTAATGAATCTCTGCATGCAGGTCACTTTAAAGTTTGTAAGGGAGGGGCTCTTATTTTTAACGAAGGAAATGACTTTATATATATGTGACCAGCCACGACAAAACCAGTGCTAAGTCGCGCGGCACTATTTTGCGCTACGACTGAAAAAAGGCAGGGAGGGTCACTCTGGGTGATTTTCACTTTTTGATGAAAATAGATTCTACATGGTTCAAACTATCATGCCAGTAAAGGAAACATTTTGAAGAATTATATTTTGATGGTAAAATAAAGACTTTTGTGTTATGTATTGTTTCAAAAGCTCCCTGTAATTAGCGTTAATTGCCTCATTTTAGCCGCAATAAACACACCTAAACCCTTGCAGAACCCCTTCATGTTATATACCGTTAGAAAGGCCGCTCTCTCGGCGTTCCCACTCTGTGGATGTCGAAGAAAAATAAGGTCAGCTATTTTTGGAAACGGAGTTTGAAATACCGTTGCTAAGGTGTTTAATGTCTGAAGAGAGTAAATCTTCTGAGACCGTTTTTTCAAAATGACCGCTGCTTCAGTACCCAACTTGAAATGCCTGTAACTCCTATTCTAATTAACTCACATTGTTCATTCTTATATCAAAACAAACAGAAATGAATGCAGAATTCAAAAGTATTAAAACCCCATTTTGTCCAAAAATGGACTTAGCACTGGTTTTGTCGTGGCTGGTCACATATATAGTTTTAGAGTGTAATTTTATTCACTTATTAGCCATAAACAGGCCTCCTCCTCCTCCTCCTCCTCCTCCTCCTCCTCCTCCTCCTCCTCCTCCTCCTCCTCCTCCTCCTCCTCTTCCTCTTCCTCGTTCCCCCTTCCCCCTCACCTCAACCCCCTTCCCCTTTACCCTTATTTTTTCACTCATTAGAAGTGTATGTTTTCATGTAGGTCAGATATGGACACTGGAAGTTAAAGTGCAGAGCATAGGTTTCAGTTACTTCCCTTTTCACAGAAAAATTCGGATGTTCCTGCCAGCAGTTGGAAGGTCAATCAGTATTGAAACTAGGAAGGGATGTTGAGATTCTTCATTCGGGAAAGAAAAAAATCTTCAGTATTGTAGGTCTGTGATTTTTCCAAAAGGAGGAGAATGCATTATTCAATTCTTTGCATGTAGGTGGGAGTGACTCACTTTTTTTTCATGAATAGAGCCAAAGTGTCATATAGAACAGTTAGTCATGCCCAGATCTATGCAGCTCAAGTCAAGGGACAGAACTCTTCCTTGCATGTGTTCAAAGTGGGATGTACTATGCAAGTGTCTTGTTGTCAATTGATCAGATGTAGTTTTATATACCACCTATTTTGCAGTAGTTGGTATTTTCAAGTATACTATTCATGAAAATATCCTTAAATATTGTATCAAAAACACCCCTTACTCAGCACTTTTCCCTCAAGAGTTAATCCTTGGCTGTTTCTGTCTCCAGGCAGCCGAGAGGGGACACACAGCCGCTGTGGAGGAGCTGCTGAAGGCAGGACCAGCAGCTGTCAACATGATGGACCACAAGGGACGCACTCCTCTGTGCTGTGCCAGGGACCCCATCATTGTCAAGATGCTGGAGGCAGCCAAGAGTAAATGAGTCGAATGATGGGGAATGCCCAGTCTGCTTGAAGCACTCTGACTTTGCCCAATTTTTTGTGGTTGTTTTTCGGTGCTAAATTTTCCTTTGGACCGTAAATTTAAAATTGATGGGAAGTGTCAGCAAGCTATAAACTACATAGTAACATTTGAACAGCCACAAGCATGGGCAAAGAAGTGTTGGATACATGTGATGTCGCTGAGAGGTTATAGAAGACATGACACATTTAGTGGAGACAAGGTTTTACCTTTCTGTTCTTTTGCAGAGTCCCCCTGTGGGTTCGGGGTAAGAATTGACCCACCACGTTTCCCTACGCGATTTATGAGAGGCGAATAACTAGGGACATTGTGACTTGAATTGTGATTACTCTGAACAAAGACTGATAGGCCGTAAAACTCCATCCATCCATCCATCCATCCATCTTTTGCAGAGTGTGGTATAACTTGAAACCTTGAGCTCAATTGACGTGCCTGAAAAATGATATCAAGCTAAACAGATTGAAGTATTCTCAAGAAGTAATATGATATTTTAAACATTAACATGAAACAGCAGGCAATTAAGCAGTATACCAAATATTCTTGCCTTGTTGCAATTTGAATGCTATGCAAATTTCTTACCTGAATGATAAATGAATGAGGAGGTGATTGCTTTTGCCTGATTGTTGCTTTTGAGTTGTTTGATCTTACTAAACTTTAGCCGGAGTTTTCTTATGCCAGTTTACACACACGCAAATGCACACACACACAAACACACACACACATTCATGCATACACACACACACACACACACACACACACACACACACACACACAAATGCACACACACACAAACACACACACACACACAGCGGCACACACACATGCATACATGCATGCATGCACACACATGCATGCACATGCACACACATTCATACATGCACACACACACACACACTCACACACACACACACACACACACATATCCTCTCTTGGTTGCAGTCATATGTCCAGATAATCATCATGACAATTTCATTGAGACATCGCTACTTAAAGAAATGTGCCTGGCCTTTTTCTGTTTGAAACCAGATAATCATCATGACAATTTCATTGAGACATCGCTACTTAAAGAAATGTGCCTGGCCTTTTTCTGTTTGAAAATATCTTCCACACTAGCTGTATGCATGACATCTGATACTTAATTGTGTAATGTACATTTTCCTCATATTTATATTCTGGATTTGCCATAAAGTGGCATTTTCATTATTGGGTTTTTTTCTTTAATGATTTATTGTAACATATGACATTTTTTCCTGATTCCAGTTTGCTTCAGGATTGAGAGCTATGAAAAAGCAAATACAACCTGCTCCTGTTAAATCATGTGTTGTTTCTGTCTGTTTTGTGATAATGGAATGTTTTAATATCTTAAAGAAAGTCCAGAGTTGTTGATGCACATTGTGTGAGAATCTCTTGTGAAATGAACAATACAAGCTTTATTTGTTTCCATTAAATTGATGGGAAAATGTATTTCATTTTAAAGACATTCCAAAGGAAATCAGTTTAATACATGTTTAAAGTATTATACATATAAGTATTCACCAGACAATCCCAATGCAAATTGTTAATCCTTTCAATCCTGTGTATAATCACCCAAGCTTTGTTTACTCCAAACTGTTAAATCAGTTGTTGCTCATAAAGACATTTTTTCCCCCTGTCAACCTTTATACCTAATGCAAGGTCAGGTCATGTTTTAGATCTAGATGTAATTCATGATTGTTGATAATATTTTGAGCTGCAAACCCAATTGCAACTTCTGTAGTAGTTTTATCTGTTGTGCAGGCATTTCATTGACATACAGAACATGATGAAAAATCATAAATTGGCGTTGGAATCATTGAAAAAGAATATTTTTAGTATGTTTTGATTAAAATATTCTAATTATAATTTTCTTTTCTTTTTTAAAACTCTTTTTCTCTACAAATAGAATAATAAAAAATTCTGCAAATGAAAAGAAAAGGGAATATGTTTTGCTCGAGGAAAAAAGCCTGTCTGGCAATCATCAGACTAACATACAACTTTCCTCTATTCATCGGATAATAGTTGGCTAAGATTTTCCTGTGTGATATTGGTGCAGGTTGAATTAGATAAAAATGTTTCATTTCAACTAACGTTAAAAGAGTAAATATTTCATGAAGATGATTTTCAAATGAATGAACTCTTTGAACTGCATTGAACTCTCACTGGTGTCTGTGAAACCTGTTATTAAACTTCATCATATTTATCAGGAGCTTGTCATCTGTTGTCAATATTATGTTAATGTTTATTTTTATGTTTGTGCCCATGCTTCGAATATATATTCAGTATTAGACCCACAGGATTATTGTGTGCTTTGGTTAGGGTTGTGGTTGTGACCGACAAACGTTTTTCCTTCATATGTTGCACCATACCTGTTTGTGCCATGGAAAGTGTTTGGAATGGAGACAGCTGCCACAGTTTTATATTGTAACGAAGAGGGTGCCATATACACAAAAGTCAAATTCACTGTTTTCATTATCAAGTGCAGAAAATGAACCCATTGTTGTTGTATCTTTTACATTTGAAATCAGCAGTTTTCTTTGGAAACATATATGAAGGGGTTTTTTGGTTTTGTTTTGAATAGTGTATTGCTTGTTAGATGTTATAAATTTGTTGGCGTTTTGGTTGATTATTTTGGTTTGTATTTTGCTTTATTTCATGTGCATGAATAAGAGAGATGAAACTGGTAGTTTATAAGCTTGTTGTAAATCCTGGTTTTTTGTTTCACTTTTCATACACCATTAAAGAGGATGGTTTTATTTTATTTATTGTATTTATATGTTTTTGTTTATTTTCATCTTCTCTGAAGGAGAGGGCCTAAGAAAACTGTACGTAGGGTATTATTAAAGCTTTTGTTTCTCCGTTAGTGTTGCATGTTTGTTATTTTACAAATACATCAAGCTTTGTTTTCACACACACGCGCACATGCACACACACAAACTCAAATACGCACGTGCATACACCCACTGAAGGTGTCAATTTTCCTTGAGGATGTCTTTAGCACTGAAAAACGATGCAGCAGCCCATTTCCCAGATGCACAGGTCATTTGCCAGAGAAGGAATGAATGAATGGATGTTTTTTACGGCCTCTCGGCCTTTGAAGGCTATTTAAGGCCACTAAGCTGAAAATCACTAGAGCATTTTAGAGTAAACGCAATTCAAGTCACGGTGTCCCTAGTCATTCGCCTCTTACGAATCGCGTAGGGAGACGCAGTGGGTCAATTCTTACCCCGAACCCACGGGGGGGATGCCAAAGAAGGAAGATTGGTTGTGTTTAGAGGAATTGGCGCTGCAGGGCTGCATTTTCACACGCACGTGCGCTCGCTCGCACACTCACGTGATGATAATGAATTGCCCTGGTTCGAGGACAACTGAATGGTTGTCCATTCTGTAGATCTGGGTGCCTCGGGGAGAAAGTTCGCTTTGAAACTTTCAAGCTTTGGTATAACTTGATCAGACTGCTTTCAGTTGGGGAAAAGGGTCAAATTTTCCAGAGCGAAGAAGTTCATGCAATTGTTTCACATTGCGGCTTTCAACACACGGACTTAGAATCATTTCGCATTGTATCCCTTAGTCATCAACCGAAAGTCATCGGTGGTGCCTCAACAACCCATCTCAGGGTTAAGAGACTGAACTGAACTGAACTGAACTATGTTTTCATTGTTTTCGATATTTCTCCACTTACCTCATCTAAGGTAATCTTTTAATTGCGCAATTTTCTACAGTGGAAGTATGAGGTGGCCTTGAATGGCCTTGAATGGCCTTGAATGGCCTTCAAGGCTGAGCCCTTGGGTTCCACCCACCTATCTCTAAATGCTTTGTCGGTGACAAGGAAATAGAGATATGAAATTTTGCCCCATCGCCCTTTATGCTTTTTCGTGTTTGAATGCTCTACACAGCCTTAGCTGGCTGATGGGCAGTGGGACTCGATTTAATGGATTGTATGTCACCAGTTATGTGAATTGTACTAGACTCCACTGTTGCGGAGAGTTCTAATAACTTGGTGGAAGTGGGTGTTTCATAACGTTGTGGCCTTATATAGCCTACAAGGCTGATAGGCCCTTAAACTCCATCCATCCATCACAGTTCCTGCAGCTCCAGGTTCCAAGCAGAACTGAACACTGCACTTGCTATAGCCACGAAGCGAATGCCAGGCGAGCACCTTCACCACTGCATGGTCAAGGACCCCAGATCCTCAAAATGCAGAACATTGCAGGCGCTCGAACATCTTCCCATCACTGGCTCTCCAATCCACCCAACACACACTATTCCTTTTCGAAGCGTGAAAGTTCTGCTCTCCTCTTGCTTGTAGCACAGATGCAAAGATATGGCACTCCGTCTTATTACTCTTTACTCTTATGTTCCGAGCAAAGATTCTGGGTTATGTCTACAGGACATCACAGACACTGCAGAGTGCATAATACGGCCGGAACCACTCTATAGCCCCTCATCTGCACGGAACCCTAACTCTGGATTACTGGGCGTGTAAGATCAAACTCTCTCTCTCTCTCTCTCTCTCTCTCTCTCTCTCTCTCTCTCTCTCTCTCTCTCTCTCTCTTCTGTGTGTGTGTGTGTGTGTGTGTGTGTGTGTGTGTGTGTGTGTGTGTGTGTGTGTGGTTGGGTGTGTGTGTGTGTGTGTGTGGTTGTGTGTGTGTGTGTATGTGTGTGTGTGTGTGTGTGTGTGTGTGTGTGTTTGTGTGTTAAGATGCGGACGAGGCCGGTGGTGAGGTTCAAGCTGTGGGAGGTTCGAGGCTTGATGGTAGGAGGGCGCAGGTATGGCCGGAGAAGAGTTCACCAGGGGTCATATGGTAATTAGCAGCACAGCCATGATCGTAGGTTACATAACTTCCGGTGCTATATGTTGGGGTATGTTTCGGGTCTGTGTTGAGGAGTGATGATCGCTAGATCATGGCTAAAGGATGGCATTAAAGCATGCAAAAAGTTTAATTAGATCAAAAACCAATCGAAAATAGTCATGATTGACTATTGTAACGTATAGTTGCTGCTCAAAACCCACAGAAGATAAGTAAACAAACCACACCGTAGGTACCTAGCAGACGAACACGATCAAACCGTAGCCACTACGCCAGCAGACGATCGAGCTTGTGTGATATGTTTCATGGAAAGCTCGAATGAGTGGCAGCAGATAACTGTTTAGTTCTGGCTTGAATTGACAATTTCGCTTCCCCGGTCTGGCGATGACAGAAAATTCACGATCATCGAGTCGATGAGTGCATGATCAAGTTGCCCGCATTCAGCGTAATGTAACAAGTAAGATGATGACAAAAAATGGCATTAAAGACAAAACAAAGTTTCATGACAACCAATATCACCAATTATATTAATAACTGACCATTTTTACACTTACAGCTATATGCTCAAACCTTACAAAGCAAACAAAACACACTGCGGGGAGTGTCCCGGACACGCATCAATACTAAGTGCACGAGTGCATTTCGCTTTGCTCTCATTTGTTTCATCTGCTCCGCCATGGTAAGCTGGCTATGCCAAGAAACCAACATCTAAGTCAGAGTTAGTTGATACATTTTTCTTTCTAAGGCGATGCCCGTCGACGTTACCTCAACAAAATTGAGGTGATCGGCGGGTTCGATCCATACCAGCTGACGCCCCATGTGGGTTAGCGGGGTAAGAATTGACCCACCGCGTCTCCCTTTGCAATTCGTAAGAGGCGAATAACTAGAGACATCGTGACTTGATTTGCGCTGACTCGGAACTATTCTAGTGGTTTTTGTGCTCGGTGGCCTTACGTAGCCTACAAAGGCTGATAAGCCTTAAAACTCCATCCATCCATCCACCCATCCATCCATACCAACTGACGAAGGACCAACTTGATCCGGAATTGAGGAACATTCCGCCAACGAGTGCCATGGACATATTTAATTGTTGTACTCGCAAATTCGGCGTACACGTTGGAAGAGTTCAAGAATTATAGGTCTTTGGAAGCCTACCGATTTTTCACAGCAGGATTCGTGGGAGATGTCTGCTCATTCTCGCTGGGTGTTTGTCTCTCAGGTAAAATGTATTCTGTAAATCTTCTTTTTCCATCCTCTTCGTCTAGCTTCGGTCACCCTATGCACAGTCGGACCTTGATTGGTTTTCTCTGATGGTATAAAGTAGCAGGAACGTTTGACTCCTCTTTATTTGTCTTTTTGTTGGTTGTTAAAACAATCTTTCACGCAGCAAGAAGTCGACATGGTTGAACGTCTCCCGTAGCACAGCTTAGCAGGCAGCGCTCGCCTCCTACCAACATGGCTGAAAGCACGTGGCTTCTACAAATAACTCCGGAAGTGACGACAACGCGTCTCCGGCCTATGGACAAGTCGTAGCTGCTTTCCACAACTTTTTTCACCCATGGATAGAGAAGCTCCTGGCTGGTCCGAGACCGGATGGGAGTGGCCTGGCCCAACCCACGACCTAGGTGGCAATGGTCTCTGTCGTCTCTGGTGCCGTTCTCCCTTATCTAGCGGATGCACGGACCTCACAGGAGCCAGGGTGTGGATTGTTTCCCAAATCCTAACACTGGTTTTTGGGTTTGTGTATCAATTTGGTAGAAAAGAGAGATTGCTTAATTAAAGTTGCTTTGAAATTACTTCTTACAAATATTGCCTCATCTACCATAAAATCTATTGAATCATCAGCCGTTGCAAGTCACAGTGGAGGTGGGGTCGCTGAGCGGTCAGCTGGTCAGCTTGCATTGCACACATGATGTGGGGGTGGGGTGGTTGGAGAGAGGTCTGACACACACAGGATGGGGGGGTGGGAAGAAACACAAGCAAGGATATTTTAGAAGAGGATGAACACAGTAGATGTACAATACCTTATGTACCTTATCACTCACACACACACACACACACACACACACACACACACATATATATATATATATATATATATATATATAGATATATATATATATATAGAGAGAGAGAGAGAGAGAGAGAGAGAGGGAGAGAGAGAGAGAGAGAGAGAGAGAGAGAGAGAGAGAGAAAGAGAAGAACAATTAATAAGTCCTTGTTTTCTTTCGTGCCAAAGAAATACTAATGTACAACTAACTCTGCAGACAAGATAAAGAATACAATTACGAGTATCGTATATTCTTTTATTGGCATACAAAAGGGTAACAAACAAGAAAACGATTTAATACAAAACAAAATGCAAAGAATTTGACACTTTCGTTTCCTTTTATCAGGAAATTTCTGGCACAAAATTTAAGAAATATTGTATAAAAGGTCATTTTGATGAGGAGAGCGTGTGTATTTTGGCTTACGTACAAAAGTGAATACACCAAAAATGCGCTCAACATGGCTGGACCAAATTTCGATCCGTAGACAACCCCACCCCACCCACTCACGTAAAAAACAAAACAAAATAAAACGAGCAATTAAAAATGTATATACGCCATTGATAAAAGTCGTGTGTGAATGCACAGAGTTTGGACTATCAGTCATGAAGATGATAAATGCTCAGGATGATTTATAAATTAAAAAACCACCTCGTTATTCAGAACAACAGCAAGGCATCGTTAGTGCAGGAAGTTTTCAATGAAGAAACTTATGAAAGTGACATCGCAGAAAATATAAACAGTAAGTATTTCCATAGTACTAAGACTAACAGTTAGTGACGAACATCCAGAGATATCATTTGTATATTCTGTGTTCAAATAATTTTCCCCTCGTAACATACTAACACTCTACCAGTACCAAGCGCGTTTGAAAGAACGATTTTGAAGCCATCATTATAAATGAAGTCATCACAAAAATGTGAAATGTTTGCACATAATTTACTTATCTTTTCCCTCGTGGAGTCTTCTCATGGGTATTTATTTGCAGAAAACATTTGTTATTTATTTAGATGTCACGATCACTCTTTTCTTTGTCTAAGGACAAAATGGAGACACGACCATAGAGTCAATGTTTTGTTGGTGTGTTATATCCAAGACCAGTCATCTTGAGACGATGCCAGTACACAGCAGAGTACCATGGCGCTCGCCTGGTCTTCTCTAGAAACGGCTGTCCATTACAACACACACCATGCTGCCCCATAGGTCCGCCATTTTGGAGAGTTTTGATGTCACTTTCCGCTCGTTCGACGCATGCGCCACAGCGTGCCACAATTTCTCCCAGCAGTGATTGACTGTAGGCAGCAGACTGCAAGAGAGAAAGCAGAAAGGATAAACTCAGAGCCACTGAGAACGATGACGACGGTTGAGATGATGAAGACGCGGACGACGTTATTGCGAAACCATCGATGCAGAAAATGATATAAGTAATCTTTGTTTTCTATGCATCTATATGAAGTCAATAACTTTCGTCTCATATCGCTTTTGTCCTTCTCAGAACTCGATTTGTCTGTATGAAGGATTCTACCGTATATTGGCCGACCAGACACATACCCACAAAAAAAAAAAGGTTCAAGACAAGGCAACGAAACTTTCGCATCTGATGTTAACTATTGCCTCGATATTGCAATAAACCTAGAATTCAATCTCAACACCTAGAGCATAGAAACCACACGGCAGAATGCAAGAGCACTACGACACTTGGCCGGTCTCTACCCAAAGGCATGCATCGAGACCGCCCTTCTCCGTCTGTCAAAAGATCATATTTTCACCAAGCGAGTCGAGGCCGAGGGGCTGACCGCCGTACTCATGCCAGCAGGGGGCGCAACTTAGGGGGTGGGCACTGGCAGCGAGCATGGGTAGATAAGCTTCTAACTAATAGCAAGTTCTAAAGGGGTTAGCAGACGCTACGGTGCCTGTGGACAAAAAATTTTAATACTGAATCAATTCAGGATTAAGTATATAGCCTCAGATCAACAAAGTCGGTATTCATCACCAAATGGTTGTGCGTGGTCAAAGTGCGAAATCTCCATCTGTGGGCAGAGAGTAAGAATAGGATCCACGCATGTCTGCCTACAACATATTCGAACACTGCGAATGCCCGGGGAAATGGAGCGATGTTCTCTGTGCATCCCTCCCCCCCCCCCCCCCCGAGAGCCGCATCTAGTGTCACTAGAGACTTCGCCCACCATCTACTGACTCGGGTTCTATCAGAATGCACATGCAAGCCAACACCAGGTCCATTATTAGTAGTCAAGTAGGCTTGCATTGTCTAGATCAAAGAGCTGGACAGACGGTAAAATTCCCTCTCTCCATTCACGAATAAGGACTAAGAGTCATGATCGTAATTGGCATCTGCTGCAGCCTGACAGATGTCCGTAAAGCTACGGGGGTATGACAACACAACTTGCGACGGAATTGATAAGATGCTTTAGGGCCAAGTCTCACTCACCACCTCGGTGTAGTAAGCACGGCGAAGGTTCGGCGTTAGGCATCAGATAGGACAGTTGATGGAGACAGAAAACTAGTGCGTAAGGGATAAACTGAGGTGCAGGAAGAGGACGCACCAGCTTAAGTAGATGGAGCAGCAAATTGAGATTCACCAAAGAGGAGGAGGAGCACAAGGGGAAGAAGATGAAGAAGGAGGCTGTAGCAAGTGGAGGAAGGAGGACGGGACGGACGAGGAAGGAGGAAGTGGACGAACGAGGAGAGGAGGAGGACGTAAACGACGACGAGGACGGAGGACGCGTCGGACGACGAGGACGAGGACGCCGGACGAGCGGACAAGGACCCAGGACCGAGGACGGAGGACGAGGAGGTAGGACTGAGGACTTAGGAGGAGGACGAGTGACTCGGAGGAGGACGAGGAGGAGGCGACGGAACCCCGAAAAAAGAGGAGGAGGGAGGAGCGAGGAGGAGGAGAGGAGGACGAGGAGGAGAAGAAAGATGATGGATAAAGAAGGCACAGCATGGATGCCAAAGAAAG
>JAWQFJ010001116.1:0-14619 GCA_034096865.1 Theodoxus fluviatilis
TGGCCCTCAAAATAAAACATTGTGACAAGAAGAATGAGAACTAACTCACCCTCTCTCTCTCTCTCTCTCTCTCTCTCTCTCTCTCTCTCTCTCTCTCTCTCTTTCAGTCTTTCATTACATCACGTTTTCTCTCACACCATCACCCCGCCTCCCCATCCCCTCTCATTATTGTTATTGCCTACATGTATGTTATTTGTTTTTAACATTTGGATGTTTAGAAAATTGTTTTTATGTATATGTCATTGTAGTTGATTCAAGTTCCATATTTAAATTTTGCTTCTCTGGTACACTATCTACCCATTTTTAGTATGTTTAAGAAATTGTACATGTATAATTCTTGCGATAATTATACTGACTCTCTCTCTCTCTCTCTCTCCCTCTCTCTCCTCTCTCTCTCTCTCTCTCTCTCTCTCCCTCTCCCCCACCCTCTCTCTCTCTCTCTCTCTCTCTCTCTCTCTCTCTCTCCCTCTCCCCCACCCTCTCCCCCACCCTCTCTCCTCTCTCTCTCTCTCTCTCTCTCTCTCTCTCTCTCTCTCTCTCTCTCTCTCTCTCTCTAACCACATATGAATATTTTGCCTCAAGGGCTGAATGTAAGAAAGGCACTACTGCCTAATTCACTACCCTTGTAAAATAAAGTTCGTTCGTTCGTTCGTTCGTTCTTGAGATAGAGTTTTAACTGCTTTTTGAATGACTTTAGATTTGATGAATCTTTCACAGAAAAAGGAAGCGAGTTCTATATCTTTGTAGCATAATAAGTGAACGATTTACGAAACACTTCTGTGTGGACCATGGGCGGATGAAGAGTTGATATTGAGAATGAACGGAGTCGTGTATCGCCTGAGCGTGAGAACATTTCTTGGAGGCAGGATGGAGATTGCAATGTCAACGTTTTGAATACTAAAATGGCCGTTTGAAACTGACATAATTTACGTTTGAAAGAGAGCCAGTTCAAACTGGACAGTATTTCATTTAGAGGCATATCCTAGTTATTTATGATAATGCGTACCATCTACAGCTAGACCCGCTGACTGCCAGAAAAGCGCTAAAGACACCACTAGACAGGAACTTACCCTCCTTTGCTGTAATAGATAAGCTACTGTGTTTACATTTTCTTATCTATCCAGGATTGTCATCTCTTTATGAGCAAGAACAATGTATAAGATCGGCAGAAATGCCTAACAGTTCATCCTTGATAAATAAAGAATCAATCAATCAATCAATCAATCAATCAATCAAATAATCAACTCTCCCTGTGGAGTCTCAAGTGAAAAGTTCAGTGTCAGAAGTACACAAACACACCTTTTCTCTGCTACTTTAAACCTCAACGATGCTGTGCTTTCGAAGAAAACAAAAGAAAAAAAGGACAAGAATTTTATCAAATGTGCCTGGACTTAACAACTGCCCAAAGAGCATGTGAAGTTTGTTGCTGTTGTTGTTTAGTCATTTAAAACGTAGGACAAACTATTTTGTAATCAGATTAATACGAGAAAACGTAAATCAAACTGAGCCGAGTTTTAAAATTACTTCAAGAAATTTGAAACAGATCAGTTGTACCACACGCAGAGATAATATATGGATTCGTGGCAATTTGAATACAACTTTTCACGCCGTATAGAAAAGTCTTTTGAATATCATTGCAATGCATGCATCTTAACCTACTTTTGCCAAGAACTGTCCATTCCCACGTTGTAACACAATATAAGTGCCTTTGGAAAGTAGGATAAAAAACCCAGGTAATTCATCAATTTATAAGTAGAAAGTATTCGGAAATCAGCATGTGACCAGGTATATTTTCCTCTGTGTGTTTTGCACGTTTACCATTCCCATGTCCATCCCCTTCTCACGCCAATCACTGCACCACAGTATACCACACTCTCAATTTTTGCTATTCACTCATGTCCATGAAATTTCACAGATGTAAAATTGTTATGTTATTTAATTTGAGAAAATTTTGCTTTTTTATTTTTAAGTTTAGTTCGCATTGCAAAACCAATAATGGTGCCGCAAACTTATGGTTCATTATCCGTGATAAATAATCGACTTTGGACGGCTCCCGCTGCGAAAACTATTATACACTGTGACGTCTATCATTTTGCAGTTAACATTTCCCAAATTGATAAGGTTGGCATGGAGAGTTTTTTGGTTTTGTTATGAAGCATATGTTCGTGAATATTGCTTCCCTATTCGTTCGTTCCGCTTCAGTGTCATTAGCCACTGTTCTGGGTGTGAAGGACAGTAATATACCTACTGTTCTGCAACACTTGTCATCGATAGACAACGACAAACTATTCTGTACTTGTTCGCGAACAGGAAACAGGGGAACATAGAACAAGTCGCATACACTCACTGCTGTGAGGGCAGGCTGCCTTGCCTCGACAAATATTGTGCGAAGTCGGGACACACAAGGGCCCATCAACACTGTGACGAGAGAGAGAGAGAGAGAGAGAGAGAGAGAGAGAGAGAGAGAGAGAGAGAGAGCGAACGAACGAACACGGCCCATCACAAGTACATATATACAAACAGTTTTACGACGCACTCGTAGTAGGATACTTTCGCTCTATACAATGTACCTCTCCGATCTCCTCCAATGACATGTGTACGCCGATAACTCTCACGATACTCTTTTGTGCTGATCTCTGCTTATTTGAGAGAGAACACATTTTTGCATATATTGTGAAGTTGTCTCTTTTTTCTCCATAACGCATGGTAGAGATAAATGGCGATCCCTCTTATCACATTGGTACTGATGTCACAGAGGAGTTGTGCGAAAGGCTCCTCGATTTCGTCTTAACAAACGGTAGGCCTACAAGGTATCTGATTCTTAAATCGTACAGCGCTAGACAACGCAAGAGAAAACGGGGGGTGGGGAGAGAGAGAGAGAGAGAGAGAGAGAGAGAGAGAGAGAGAGAGAGAGAGAGAGAGAGAGAGAGAGAGAGAGAGAGAGAGAGAGAGAGAGAGAGAGAGGAGTGGGTGGGTGGGTGGCAGGATGGCAGGCAGATAGAAAGACAGGGGGGAAGGGGGTGAGGGAAACCGTTACCAGTGGGACAGGACCTGACACATTCTTCAGACAGACCAAGTTGGAAGTGGATTCGTAATGAACACCCGTTTTGGGGATTCAAAGAATTCGCAAATGATGCATTTCCTATCTACCAAATGGGACTTATAGATCCCTCCAATGCCCCAACCCTCGTCTCCCTCAGCCAGCCACTGGTGTGAAGTCAATGATGGACAGCCTATTCAATGCGTTTTGGTGCCGCAAAGAATGCGAAGCTGTGCTGGTGAGGCCGGATGAAACATTCAGACAAGACTGTCGTTACTAAAGGGAGCCATGACGTGCAAAGTGTTCTGGTCCTTCCTTGGTGCATAATATAGCGAGAGCGCTGCTTGCATCACACGTACAAACAAATATACGTGTATTTAATTTATTTCAACAATATGCATGGGGATTAGAATAAAGATTCACCTTTTTAAAATTCTTTGTGTCGTCGCAATGGCTAATCTATCGGTTTGAGGATGCCTGTAATATTCTGGAAAGACGCGTCAGCACGCCTAATTAAATTCATACGCTTTTTACATACCCTCAGCAGACTCTCTTGAATTTTGATAGAAAGGCTCAGCAGCATTCACGTTTCTTGTCAAGTAATATTTTTACAAGTCCATTCATTTCTGCATTCGTTCGTCCATTCTACTATATTCAGTGTTCAGTATTCATTATATCGTTCTCTTCTTTAGCCACATGATTTATTCCTTCTGGCTCAATCCGCTATTGCCCTGTCCATCCACAGCCCAATGCGAACCACTTAGACTGAGGTGCTGTCCTTTGATTTGCGTGCTGGATGAAATCGGGCGTAGCACCTTCTGTTCATACCGTCCACAATGAATGCGTTTTCTCTGTGGCCAGCTAAGGATTTCAATTTCCTTGGGAACTAGTAGAGCGTAGAGACCAAGGAACTGTTCACACAGAACAACTCTTGAGACGTGTGTGTCTATTTGTGTGTGTACATCTATTTGTGTGTGTACATGTGTGTGTGTGTGTGTGTGTGAGAGAGAGAGAGAGAGAGAGAGAGAGAGAGAGAGAGGGACAGAGACAGAGACAAAGAGAGAGAGACGGAGACAGAGACAGAAACAGAGAGACAGAGAGACAGAGAGACAGAGACAGAGACAGAGACAGAGACAGACAGACAGAGAGAGGGAGACACAGAGAGAGAGAGAGACAGAGAGACAGAGAGAGAGACAGAGACAGAGAGAGACAGAGTAATGTTTCTGTGAGAACCATTTCATCATTGTAAGAATAAGACGCCAAGTCTGGTTCATTTCTTGTAGAACACATGCAAATTATGACAAATTACTTTAAGCGCTGATAAAATGATCTTCATCATCCGTCCGAAGAGGAGAGGAAAACAAAACTGTTCCAAGGGAGTGGAAGGAAATATATGTCACATCGCATTGTGCATAGTCACATTGCTTTTCCATTGAAATGTGCTTTACTGCACTACACACTACTGAATGAGCTGTACTGTACTTGGCTCACTCCAGTGTACTGAACTGTTATGGAATACGCAGACTGTATTGTATATCACTGTGCTCTGCTGAACTGTGTTGTCTTTTACTGTAGTGCACTATACCATAGTATATTTACAGTACTGTTTATATTGTGCTACGCTGTACTATAGGAGAGCATTATACCATACTGTGCTTTGCTGCCTTGTTTTATACTGTGCATTACAGCCTTACACTGTACTATACTACATGCTATTGCTCTGTACTGTTCTGTACTATTATAAGCAGAGCAGTTTTTTGTATTTTACTGTACTAAATTGTACTGCACTGTATTGGATTGGATTGTACTGTGCTGGATTGTACTGTACTAAATCGTACTGTGCTGTACTGCATTGTGTCTATTGTATTGCATGGGACTGTACTGTTCAGTACTCTGCTATGTTAATTTCAGCAGTGCAGTCCTGTAGTTTACTGTATTGAATTTACTGTACTGTGCTAGACTGTTTTGTACTGTAGTGTGCTTTGCTGTACTGATTTGTACACTGTATTGCATTGTACTATAACGTTCTATATTCTACTATGCTAAGCAGTGCAATACTGCAAATTACTCAAATAAATTGTACTGTACTGTACCGAACTGTTCTGTACTATATTGTACTGCACGTTACTGTACTGTACTGCATCGTATTGTACTTATTGTACTAGGCTGCGTTTTACGCTGCTGAACAGTATTGCGCTGCGCTGCGTTTCGCTGTACTGTGTTCTGCTGTGTTGTGCTGAGCTAGTCTGTACTGTAATGTACTGTGCTGTGTTGCATTCATTGTAGTTATTGTATTGTACTGCACTGAACTGTACGGTTATGTGACGTTTCACATAGGATAGTATCTCATCGGACAATTTCGTTTACTGTATATGTAGGTGCTACGATACTTTTGAAGAGAAACATTCGTGTACGTAATTATGTAATAGACTCCCAATATGATTATTCATCTGACATTTTAAGACTCCTCATGCTACAAATTGAAATGTACATATTTGCTCTTTAAGAAAACACGCCCAGCGCTTCTAATACACACGGATTTTTTTGTCAAAGGTAAATATAAATACACACACACACACATATATATATATATATATATATATATATATATATATATATATATATATATATATATATATATAGAATAAACATTACCAATCAAATATCTCTAAGGGGTAGCTCACAATCCTTGCTTCCACTTCGGAAACGAAATAAACGAAAAGCGTGCCGACAGAGAAAACATTAAGGAGAAAATGCGAGAGAAATTATGAACGGTTTATTATAGAGTTCATTATACGCGCTAAAACCTTGCCATTTCAAAGTAATAGATTAGGGCTGCCCCTTCGATCAAAAGCAATAGTTTTTCATTAAACGCATATTGAAACCCTCCATAAGGAAAAGGGGCGTGGGAAGTAGATACTGAACTCCGCCTCAACTCATGTTTCTCAATGCAAACACAATGAACTCTAAGTCATCCATCGAAATGATAAAAGAGAGAGCTCAAAATGTGAATCTTAATCACATAAGATGATCGCAGATCTTCCAACCTGTGTCCCCACTCTTCCACCTTCCTGATTAGATCAGTGCCATCGAGCACGGCTGCAGGACGCGGTTAGCTTGTATACCAACACGATTGGAGATGGTTCATGGTTGATAAGGTAACTAACTGCCTTGCTCACCTACACATGCGTCGTACTTTTGAAAATCATAACATGAACATTATTGCTTTATCTTCTTAGTTGCCAATACTTCCCAGCACCATCAATTATGATGAGTCGTTAGCCGTATACTTAAAGTTTTTGTTTGTTGTTGTTTTTAGGGGTGGGGGTGGGGGTTGTTTTCAAGTTCGGTAAGAAAGACTATGGAAAACACTAGTAATAAGCCGACCCAGCTAGGGAACCAGGCAAGATTCCACATAACCATTACCCCCTGCCTTCCTCAAAAGAAGAAAGGACCAAAGCGAGGAGGAAAGTGGCGACGTTGTTAAAACAAACGTGCTCCGCAAACATGACATCACATTTGGTGATTCCTACAGAAATGAACAAGTCATTTGACCGCTGGTGCTCACCCGACGGCAAGCCAAACTTGATAATCGTGTTTCTCCTGACAAGGTCATCCTCAGAAGACAACATTGAAATTCTGCCTACGTCGGTTGTGCCATCTGTGCACACACAGCAAGTACATCACACTGCTCCAAACAAGAAGAAAAAATCTCAAGACGACCAAGCGAGAGCCACGACCCACCTTTCAACAATGCGTCCTGCTCCATGCGGGAATAGTCCATCATGGAAAGACAACAGGTTCAAGAGCTCGAGATATCGAAGAGACCCGTCCCTCTCGTCTCTTCTCGCGAGTCTTAAGTGAGACTGGATACAGCGTGCCCGTCACGGCACTTGTCTCGTTCCTGTATGCAAATGAGACGCCACTCGACACAGAGACAAACGCCCCCTACTCTAATGAGATAGGGCATGCAAAGAGGACAGGTCACAGGAGGTCAGGGTAGGTGGTAGAAGGGTGGGATAAGATTTGGTAGGTAGTGAGGGGAGCTGAGGTCGGGTGGCACGTGATGGTTACAAAAATGTCGGGTTGGGTGGGGTAGGGGTGTGAGGACGAGGCGGGAAGTGGAAGTGCAGGGTGGGCTGTTGGAGGGTTGGCTCATGAGAAAGTTGGAACATGGTTTGGCGAAACAGTAGACTTGGTAGGAGAGAAGCTGGGCAACAAGAGTCGACGAGGATGGGAAGAGGACTGGAACGGTGGGAAGGGGATAGTGTCGGGTGGGAAAGCTAGGGAATGAAAGAAAGAGTCATGCGGGAGTCGGTAACTTACAGGACAAGAGTGAGGAAAGAAGGTTCGGTAAGCCAAGTTACAAAGAGACCTCAATTCTGAGCCTCTTAGCCGGTCCATGATGTAGAATGGTAGATTGCGTGCACAGATCAGAAATGATTTTTTTTAATGATGAGCTCTGATCAGAATTGGACCGTGGGAAAACAGTATGTGCAAATGAAGAGGATAGGAGGGGCAAAGTTAAAAAGAAATATTGAATGAAGAAATTATCACGTCAAAATGCCCGGTTGATTAAAAAGAACAACCCAAAGAAGCACAGAGAGAGTGCAGATAAATAGGGAGGAAAAAAACAGAGCAGGGCCAAGCGGTGGACGTCAGCAAAACTGAAAATGTAGCATATTAGAGAGAAAAAACAAAACAAAGCACAAGACAAATACCTTCCGACATGAAGTACGTTGTCGATAGCGTGCAGTAGTCCAAACCCTCGGGCAGAAATGAGCAAACAAGGAGGATGAGCTCCAGTGACAGAATGAAAAGGAATACTAGAGGAATTCTGGCTTAGGCCAACATGACTCTTCCAGGTGGAGTAACCTGCAGGGACATCTAGTGGACGCTGTCCACATTGGCAGTGGGAGTGGCTGGGACTGCCCTTCAAGAAGAGATGAGCGGCACCGCCTTAGAAGTAGAAGGGGTCGACTTAATGGGAGGCCAGGGGAATTATTAGGAGCAAAGGGGTAGGTGGTTGGTGACTCGGGGGTAACTAGGAGAAGGGTGGTGGGGCGAGGGAGGGGAGGGGAGGGGAGGGGCATTAAGCGGCTGGGGAGACTGGGACGGAAGAGAATGGGGAGGAAGCAATAGGTAGACGAGTGAGGGGAGGAGGATAGAGAAATTGCAATAGACTGAACGAGGAAGAAGTTGACAGGAGTAACGAAGGGGAGAAAAGGTAGGGGGGGGGGGGGGCGGGAGGAAGGGGACAGAGGGAAGAGAGGGGGGAGAAGGGGGGCAGCTCGAGCGGCGACCTCTGACTTTTCGTAGAGCTTGGCACTCCCAGGAGGACAGGACGGATGCCCACGCCACGAGGAGAGACTTCAAAGGGAGCCGACAGTGATTCTGACCAAGGATGGGCCCGATACGACCAGCCTTTAAGGTCCCCTAGAATTGCATGACCAATCTTGTCTCGCCCATGTGCAGCTGAAATGGCGCGAAATCGACACAAAGAAGAATTTGACTAATACCGGAATCGCTGTCAGATCTATGGAGGTCTATGTCTGTACATGTATGTGTACTGAAGGAATGTGAGCTCTATGGCAGTCTATGTCTGTACATGTATGTGTACTGAAGGAATGTGAGCTCTAAGGCAGTCTATGTCTGTACATGTATGTGTACTAAAGGAATGTGAGATTTATGGCCGTCTATGTCTGTACATGTATGTGTACTGAAGGAATGTGAGATATATGGCTGTCTATGTCTGTACATGTATGTGTACTGAAGGAATGTGAGATCTATGGCAGTCTATGTCTGTACATGTATGTGTACTGAAGGAATGTGAGCTCTATGCATGGCAGTCTATGTCTGTACATGTATGTGTACCGAAGGAATGTGAGATCTATGGCAGTCTATGTCTGTACATGTATGTGTACTGAAGGAATGTGAGCTCTATGGCAGTCTATGTCTGTACATGTATGTGTACTGAAGGAATGTGAGATCGACTGCGAACATAAATTGTTTTAAGATAAGATTACCTAGTCCAGGCCACGCCACATCTACAGGTAGAAACGTCAGCGTTGCATGTCGGGATGGAATCAATAACCTGGACCTTTGACCAGGAGATAAATGTAGAGTAGCTGACAGACAACGTGAAAAACTATTTGGTTTTGTTCCCACTACTCCCAGCTAGGACCAGCAGCTCTTAATGATCCACAACCTACCGTGTTTCTATAGATTTCAGTCACTGGCATCGCTATCACTGTACATGTACACGAAGGTACATGCCATAGATATCCTTTCGTGACTACTAGCATAATCCCAGTCAGCACCTTTCATGTTCTTTTCTCGTTTTCCTTGCATTGTTTTCTCTCTCTCTCTCTCTCTCTCTCTCTCTCGCTCTCTCTCTCTCTCTCTCATATTTTTCTGTCTCTCCCTCCCTCCCTCCTCCCCCTCTCTCTCTCTCATTCTTTCTCTCTCTCCCTCCCTCCCTCCTCCCCCCTCTCCCTCTCTCTCTCTTTCTCTCTCTCTCTTTCTCTCTCTCTCTTTCACTCACTCTCTTTCTCTCTCTCCCTCCTCCCTCCCATTCTCTGATTGTGTGTGTGTGTGTGTGTATGTGTGTGTGTGTGTGTGTGTGCGCGCGCGCGCGTGTGTGTGTGTGCGTGTGAATTACTCTCTCATTTATTGAAAATAGTACATGAATACACTTAGAACCATGCGACAAATATATTTCTTCAAAGCCACAGACGCACGTGTTTTTCTTGCGTTCGAAAGTTCACATAAACAATGGAAGCATAGCCGTTTGCCGATGAGATGGAGTGCTAACGTTGAATGACTGAACGAGAGTTTCTGTCCTTGGCAATTCTTTCTTGAGATTAGATCATGCAATGATCTCTTAAATGCCAAAGTTATCCTAATTCTTTCCATCACGTTCTCCTCCTTCTCTTCCCACTCCTCAGACCCCCCACCCCACCCACCTACCCCCACTCTCATGCCCCTTCTTCCCCTCCACCACCCCCTCTCCCACCTCCTCTTCCCCGTCTTTCTTCTCTCTCCATCCCCAACCCCCCAGCCCCACCCTCCCCTGTCCCCACCTCCGCCCCATCAGGGACCGGTATCCAGCACGTGCAGAGTGACCGGAAGTGGCGCCCTGTCCACGTGGGACACGGGTGACTTATCGCCTTTCGTGGACCTGACTAACGAGGACAGCGATAACGAGGATTCATCAAAGACGACCGGCTTGTAAACCGCGTGGACAAACAGGAAGAGAGCTGACGTCATCATCAAAAGCGCCACTCTATGAACATTTCAGTCGTGTTGAAAGTCACTGAAAGTGCGCTGTATATGTTTCGAATTCCGCCACGTAGGTATGACAGGACCTGTAGGCCTATCCTCAGAGTCTGGGATCCGTTTCATGTTTTGTGTGAGAATACCCATGTAAGATGTTTGACAACGGTCGACGTGAAAATCTTTTTCATTTTCCTTGCTGTAGCAACAGAATTTCCCGGCGTCAATGATTTTTGTTTTGCTTCGTTTCGTTTTCTCAGCTTGTATTTCTCGCGGCATACTGCGAGACATACGAAATATCAGTGTGATGAGTGTACACCATATATCTACGGTCAAATAAACATATCGCTTTGCAAACAGTACGAATGACTGCGAAGGAGGAAAGCGGCCCCTCGCCCCCGCCCCCCCCCCCCCCCTCCCCCCAGCCCCACCCTCTTCTCGTCATTCTTCTTCCGTCAACTGCGGTCGGAGTTATTTTTCTCTCCTCCAGTCTCCCCCTCCTCGCTTCCCCCATCCCCCTTTCATGCCACCCTACCGTCCACCACCCTCTGTCTCTGTCTTTGTCTCTCTGTCTGTCTCTGTATCTGTATCTCTCTGTCTCTGCCTTTGTCTCTGTCTCGCCCCCCCCCCCTCTCTCTCTCTCTCATTCTCTCTCTCTCTCTCTCTCTCTCATTCTCACTCTCTCTCTCTCTCTCTCTCTCTGAGTCTCGATCTGTCTCTGTTTCTTGTCTCTGTCTCTCTTTCTCTGTCTGTCTGTCTGTCTGTCTGTCTGTCTGTCTGTCTGTCTGTCTGTCTGTCTGTCTGTCTGTCTGTCTGTCTGTCTGTCTGTCTGTCTGTCTGTCTGTCTCTCTCTCTCTCTTGTCTGTATCTGTCTCTTGCCTCTGCCTCTGCCTTTCCTCTTCTCTCTCTCTCTCTCTTTCTCTCTCTCTCTCTTTCTCTTTCTTTCTCTCTCTCTCTCTCTCTCTCTCTCATTAAAATGATTATTAGAAAGGTTTGGAAACGGAATAATCATTTGCACACACTGGCATTGTTCGCTACGCGAGTGCAGCATTCAATGATTCATTGCAATTCTCGCCACGTCGCTGATAATCATAACTAGCCTAAACTTTTTCGTCTTCCTTCGTCCACCTCTGTTCCACCAGTGCAACACCCTCTATGTCTCTGCCCTTAAGCCAAACTCTCCTTTTTGTTGAAACATTAAGCGTGCGTGAGGAAGAAGGCTAAAGTACGAGAAATGACGCAATGATATATTTCAACCACAATATGATTCATTCATTCATGCATTTTCCAGAAGAAGAAAAAGTTTGTTCATGGAGGAAATCTTTTCCTTTTTTTTTTACAGTGACGTAAATATCAGAAAAATGCATACAAAACATAGTGCGGTGATAACGTTACTCAGTATTTTCTCTAAAACTGTTTTCCGTACTTTAGCCTTCTTCCTCATGTATGGTTATATATTCTCTCTCTCTCTCTCTCTCTCTCTCTCTCTCTCTGTGTGTTCCCACATTTATCTTCCAATCCTCTCGGCTTTTCTTTTGATCACTCTACATCACTTCTACTCGTCACATTCTCCACCCCTCGACCCCCTCTCTCTCCTTCCCACAATGCCTTTCTTCGGCCTGTTCCATGTCAGTTACTTCCCCTCAAGACAGTTTACTGCTACTTCTTCCGCTCGAGACGAGTGGGCGGGAGGAGATGCACACAACTTTGTAAGGGAGGGGCAAAGGAAAGAGGGGTAAGGGGGGGAGTGGGGGTGGGGGGAATGGGGGTGGGGGGAGTGGGGGTGGGGGGAGTGGGGTTGGGGGAGGGGGAGGGAGGAGGACGAAGAAATCCCAAGCGAGAGAGAGAGAGAGAGAGAGAGAGAGAGAGAGAGAGAGAGCGAGTGAGCGAGTGAGCGAGAGAGAGAGAGAGAGAGAGAGAGAGAGAGAGAGAGAGAGAGGATCGTCATCGAACATGAAAATTCGACGTGACTAGCTTTGTCATTTAAGGAACATGATAAAAGCAATGTACATGTATTTCTGACTCAGTTTTGTATCATAATTGGTTGTGGAACTTCTAAGTGTACACATAAAATTTGCACACTTGCTTCATCTGGTGACACATATGCACGTAATAGACACTGGGAAATGTGCAGCCCAATTTAAACGACTAAGACTTTGCCGAGGGAACGATCGACCACTGGAAATAAAAGACTCCCGGAAATGGAGATGGTGCTGATGTCCAAATGTCAATGAGTCAGATCTATCTCAGCACATGTCCTCAGACAGAAGCAAGTAAAAGTTTGACGGGGCCATCCAATTATCAGTTTATGCAAGCATGTTGATCATACGGGCTTTTCATGTATTCGTATATTTACAGTAATCAAAGAAAGTGGATTCATGGAGGATGACAAAATGTGGAGTGAGCGGGAAAAAAATGCTGCCAACACAAGGAGGATAGTGGTGGGTGACGTATGCACTCGATAGCCATTTTGAAAACGTGTGTAAATGTATTTGAAACTGAATGTACATTTCCCTTCACCCCATTTAGTAAGACTGCGATATTTACTCCATATCCAAATCTACTCGCCCCGAGTTCGTCCCGTTAAGAAACTACGGCGCGTGAGCCTACTTCGCCGATCCCCCCGAACTTGGTTCGCTGGTCGAGAATTCGCTCAGTTAAGAGCAGTCTTGAGCATGCGCATTTCATTCGGCTTATCACATAATTATGTAGTCGCGGTAGATTTTTCCGCAAGTCCTCCCCCTACCCGTTTGATCTGTGACGCTGTGGCTCGACATTATGACGGATCACTTCTGAGGCCACTGCAGTAATAGTCGTTGTACCTCAACAAAAACTTGAGAGAGAGAAAGAGAGAGAGAGAGAGAGAGAGAGAGAGAGAGAGAGAGAGAGAGAGAGATGAGGGAGAAGGCACACCTGCACACAGGCATGCACACACAAATTAGGCACGTATCTGAGCGAGCTTGCACGCTCGCACGAGCGCGCATGTTTGTATGACCCAGTGCGCATATGTATTATTGTGCTGGTTACTTTACGAACGAAACACATGGTGCCATGGCAGGATGGCTTGCACTGATCAATGCCACGCCAGTCACGGACCAAGTCCTGCATGGACTCCATTGACGTCTGGCAACCCATGACGGGCAAAAACGACACGTGTCGTGGTGTTTTCACAGCCCCATGCTCTGCTCTGTCTGCTTCCGTAGATACTAATTAGTGCCGGTACACCCATCAGTGCCCATGCACACACCAGAGCCCATGCATCTGTGACGGAGTCTAGCTCGGGGGGTGGAGACACCTGGTGGGCTGATGGTGTGGTGTGAGTGATGTCTTCTCAGTCCCGGGTCTCACCTGTGACAGGTGCGGCTGGGTGAGCGTAGTCACAGTGCTCGAGGGGTAGACTCGAGGGACAGACTCACGGGTTGCACGTGCGGCTGGGTGAGCATGGTCATGGTACTCGAGGGGCAGACTGAAGGACGGACTCTTCAGTTTGTGAATTGCCGTCCTTCGAATTAGACGTTTGCTTTCCCTCGACAGATGAGACCCGTCATTGTTGCATGTTGATTCTGATTATTGATTACATCATTTCAATGGAATTTTCTGCATTGTAATTTTAACATGATTGTGTAATACTGAACTTTTACCTGAAAATTACGTCGCCCGACTTAGGTGGCGTTTTTTCATTTGCCCTCTCTTTGCTTTCGTTGCTGAAGAAGGGCGTGTGTCCGAAAGTCTTTGATTTTGGTGTTAGTCGTGTGTTTTTTTTCTTATTTATTGGTATTCATGTGACTCAAAATGTCATGGAGCAGTGATGACGAGGTCATTAAATAAAAAATGGCGTGAACGGTTGAATTCAAGAAAAGTGTGCCTTTGTGGTACTTGTTACACATCCACCACCGCCCATTCATTCATCAGAGTCCATGCAACCATCAGCGCCCATGCATCCATCAGTACCCATACCTCCACCTATGCCCATGCACTCATCAGTGCCCATGCATCCATCTGTGCCCATGCAAACATCAGTACCCATACCTCCATCTATGCCCATGGATCCATCAGTGCCAATGCAAATATCAGTACCCATACCTCCATCTATGCCCATGCACCCACCTATGCCCATGCACCCATCTATGCCCATGCACCCATCTATGCCCATGCACCCATCTATGCCCATGCACCAATCAGTGCCGATGCACCCATCAGTGCCCATGCACCCATCAGTGCCCATGCACCCATCTATGCCCATGCACCCATCAGTGCCGATGCACCCATCAGTGCCCATGCACCCATCTATGCCCATGCACCCA
>JAWQFJ010001116.1:14629-42129 GCA_034096865.1 Theodoxus fluviatilis
AAAAGCGCTCCATTCCTAGAAACTTGAAAAGGAAAGTGATCTTTTCGCAACGATCCGCCATGTCAGTGCTGGTGTAGGTGGCGATGTGGGAACTGTAGAGACTGCAGACACGTCTAGGATCGCTGCCACTGCAGAGGTGAGTGGTGCAGTGTCTGGTTCCAGCAGCAGACGACGCGTAACGTTTTGGACGAAGTGTGTGTGTGCCTGGGGCCGGGCTTATGTGGGAAATACTGTAGTGTGATGTCAGATTAAGAATGTATTATCACTTGAAGATGTATTTGCTCAGTTCAAACGGGTGATTGTCCTGTTGTGATTTATTTCCTTTGATTGATAAGGGTGTCCGATACACTGCGAAAGACGGATGTATTGTCTGTGTTGTGCAGTGTCAGCAAAGACTAACTATATTGTAATGATAATGGCTGCGCTCGATTTATCCGCCTGAATCCGTCGGCCGCCACGTGACCGGCAGTCCCCGTGACGTAAGCGGCGATTCGACAGCTTTCGTGTAAGAGCGAGTTTTCGCGAGTAACCTGCCGTGTGTTCAAGACGACCTACCGGTAGCCTACCGGTAGCCTACCTACCGGTGTGCCTTCTTGAACGACTCGTTATGACCCAACGGTAGCCAAGATGGCTTCCAAGATGCCTTCTCATCGCCGCGGATTGCGCTTCTCAACCAAATGAGTAAACCAGCAGCTGCAGACTGCTTGTTCCTTGTGGAAGCTGATGAAATACGTTAAGCTGTAGCTGTGCATGAATGCTCGACATCGCTCGAATAGAAATTTATGTCAAAACGACAGTGCTGACTTGGTGTAAGCAAGAATAGTTCGATGCACTCTTCAAGTAGGTACTGGCAGCCAAAATTTTGACTCGGAGATTGTTTAGTTTTTATGTGTTGTGCTTGTACTACTTGATGAAAGATTTAAAATAAAACAAAAATGAAGTGTCTATCTTGATTCGTTCTGGAGATACAGCATTTACTGTATATGGAAACGCGAAACGTACAGTAATACTAAATATTTTCCAAACTTTGCAGCCTAACAGTCCTCTAATCATACAAGGTACACAGCATATATTGCCTAATTCCAAATCAATATATTGTAGGCAGTTCATGTAAGCAAAATGAAGCCATTCTTTAATGCAGTTCCAGTACAACAGGGTGCTGAATATGGCCCAAAATAAGAATTTTCAACGTGCAAAACATCACCGAGGACCATATTTGAAGGCCTGCTGAACAAAAACCATTGAAGTGAGCCCTATCAGACTTATTATACCAGAAGACTATATCATATAATTTGACACTATTTTTTTCCAAGATACAAAAAAGCTTACAGTTCAAGATATTGTGTTATCAATTTGAGGAAAACCCCGATTTGCGTGATGGAAAAAAGTGAAATTATGAGGGTACTTGACTGAAAAGCTTATTATCTCAAAAACTATATGAGATACTTGCATAACATTTGGTGTCTGGCTTTGTTATAGTTTTACCTTTGCAAATGAACTGAAATTTACCAGAAAAGTGCATATAGTTTTTAGCCAGTCTATTTTTAGTAACAAATAAGGCGTGATTCTGCGGGGGTATGGCTCACTGAAAATCTTCCTATCTAAAAAACTATATCAGTTACCAGCATGAAATATTGCATGTGGCTCAGTAATAGTTTGAACTTTGCAAATTAACATATATTTAAAATATAGGTTAACAAAATATCTTGCTAATTAATTTTTATTAAAAAAACATTGCGGCTCTGTGGACAATAGATATAGCATAGGAAGTCTGATAGGCCATAACATACATCCATCCATCCATCCATCCAACCAACCATCCATTCATCCATCCATCCACCTATTCATGCATCCAATCATCCATCCATCCAAGAAAACCTTGAAATATGTGCCTATTAGTATTGTATTGATGATTTTTTTCATGTGGATGTTTAATTTGGAAAGTGTTTCATTTATTTGGCATGTTTATGACACAATGTCCCTCTTCTACTCTTCCTTTGGATGAAATGCTCTTGCTCCATAGCTGTCCAAGAAGAAACTCTAGTTTGCTGAAATAGAAATTGGACCTTCGTTTCAAGTGTAGTGTGTGTGTGTGTGTGTGTGTGTGTGTGTGTGTGTGTGTGTGTGTGTGTGTGTGTGTGTGTGTGTGTGTGCGTGCATGTGTGTGTGTGAGAGTGGGAGAGAGAGAGAGAGAGAGAGAGAGAGAGAGAGAGAGAGAGAGAGAGAGAGAGAGAGAGAGAGAGAGAGAGGAGAGAGAGAGAGAGAGAGAGAGAGAGAGAGAGAGAGAGAGAGAGAGAGAGAGAGAGAGAGAGAGAGAGAGAGAGAGAGAGAGCTCGGACGCTGGAATTGTGCATAGTCTAAAATAAAACAGAAAAATAAAATAGCATTGCATTTCTATAAAAGGTCATTCATATTTTTTTAACATGTCAGCAGTTTGGCTGCGTACCTCAGAGATGAGAATCAGATGTTATTGGCACGTGTGTGTATACATCCAAACACATGACTATTCGATATGGGATCGCACTTCGGTCTATGATAGACATCGATTTTTGTTTTCGAACACCCTGCTAAAATTCAACAAAACACTTATTTATGTTGTTTATAGCATACAGACATTCCTGTCATAATATTTTGATGATAACAATCAGCAGAAAGAAAAATACGATAGGCCTACACTTCGAATGCACATATACACAACACACAACTTTGACCCGGTCACGTGGCAAACATTTGCTGTTAATTCTGCGTAAACTTTGCCATGAATAGCAAAAAATAGCTTTAATAACTTGCAGTACTGGTAACTTAATGAGTTTAGACATCGAATTAGGCTACTTATCAAGACTAGACTTGATGCTGCAAACAAATAACTCCGATTTGCCACAACCGCTCGTAGATGCGTAGTCCGCCATGATGCGTTCCACTACCAGTGCGCGGAGAGTACTCGTCTCCGTTTGGCTCGCGCTGCGCGAGCATTCATTTGTCCGACACGTTTCATATACTCTTTAAATTCGGCATAAAATGAGCTTTAATTTCCGTCTTTATTGTATATAATCCGTTGAGTAGTTCCAGAGATATGAGCTTTTGAAAATTAGACATATTTTCAGATAGAATTTTCTTTAACTTAATCGCTTTATTTTGGAAAAATATTTATACGAGAATAAACTGTGGAGCTTCGTCTTGCTGACTCAGTAATTCGCATACTTGGAATGGGTTTCTTGACGGCGCGAAAGGTATTGTTTCTAACACACTGTAAATATGCTCGGTGAAAGACGCCATTCCGACTGATGACGCGAAGCGTATTTTGTGTTTCATCTAGTACTTTTAGTGCATTCGCACAAGTACCACAGATCATAGACAACATAAAAAACAACACAGAACGACAGATGAAGGTTGAAACTTTATTTTGCACATAGTTTTGGTGCGAAACTTTTCAATTTAAATATATAAACATCACGGGGTAAATCATCAATTTTTAGCCTGCAGGCACCTTTCCCGGCAAAACTGGCTGCGGCTGCCAGTACCTACTTCAAGGGAGGTAACACCACAAACCAAGGGCTAAATGTAAGAAATAAGAGTTGCTTCCCTTGAAATTGTTTTGCTCTGTCGTTGAAATGTTTGCTCACATCTTGCCCGGTAATTATTTCAGAGCAGTTATTCTTTTAAAAAAGAAAAGTACAATATCAGCCTACTTTCTTGTAACGTCTCGCATAGGCTGGGTAATAATCACAGGTCGAAATGCGTGCCACAGCGCATATTTGTGATGATGACTTTCTTCCTTTCCCCGAAGGCAGCCATTTTGGCTATGCACGGCGCAGCGGGCGCAACGGCTCTCCGGCGCGGTACGTACCGGTACGTACCGGTAGCCGTAACAAGTCGTTCAAGATGCTACCGGTACGTACCGGTAGGCGTCTTGAACACGCCCCTGGGTTAGCTACGGTAGGGTCACTGCGCATGTCTGGTTTTTTTCTTCGCGAAAACGCTGTTCTGTTGTGTCCAGTCGCTTCCCTTGCAACAAGATGGCGACAGCCTTGGCTGGTGTGTTGCGGATTTACTGTTGTGGAACAAATCTGTGCAATCTGTTGAGTTTTGGGGCTGAAATTTGAATGAAATTAGAAGCAAGCTGTGCTGGGATGTATGGCCGGGGAAGAGTTCACTAGGGGTCATATGGTAATTAGCAGCTGCCGCCATGATGGTAGGTTAGAAAACTTCCGGTGCTATATGTCGAGGTATGTTTCGGGTCTGTGTTGAGGAGTGATTATCGCTAGATCGTGGCAAAAGAATTGCATTAAAGCACACAAAAAGTTTAATTAGATCAAAATCTAATCGAAAATACTCATAATAGACTATTATAACGTATAGTTTCTGCACAAAACCCACAGAAGATATGTAAACAAACCACACCGTACGTACCGCGCAGACGAACACGATCGAACCATAGCCACTACGCCAGCAGACGATCGAACTAGTGTGATATAATGTTTCATGTAAAGCTCGAATGAGTGGCAGCAGATACCTGTTTAGTTCTGGCTTGAATTGACAATTTCGTTTCCCTGATCTGGCGAAGACCGAAAATTCAGGATCATCGAGTCGATGGATCAACTTACCCGCAGGCCGCACTCAGCGTAACCATTGGGTCGATGATGACAAGAAAATGGCATTAAATCACAAAACAAAGTTTCATGACAACTAAAATCACCGATTATATTAATAACTGACCATTTTTACACTTACAGGCATACAGCTAGTGCTGATACGTTTTTCTTTTTTATTGTGACCTTTCTAAGGTACCGGTACTCGTTAGTTTGGATTTGCGAAGGATTCCATGATTGTAAACAAACTATGCCAAACTTGCCAACAACATGAAACTCGTTTTCGTTCCTCAAGCAAGCTGAATACGACGTTTATCAGATGTAAAAATAATTGCAGTCACTTATCTGATATGAAATGATCCGAGCAGACTCTAAATTTTCGAGTGTTTATCTCGAAGGTCAGATCTCTTCTGTAGATCTTCTTTATCCATTCTCTTCGTCTGGCTTCGGTAACCCTTCGCATAATCGGACCTTGATTGCTTTTAACTGATGGTATACGGTAGTAGGAGCGTTTGACTCCTCTTTCTTTGTATTTTTTTATTGTTGAAGCAATCTTTAATGCAGCAAGAAGTCGGCATGGTTGCACGTCTCCGTAGCACAGCTTAGCAGACAGCGCTTTCTATCCTACCATCATGGCTGAAAGCGCGTGGCTTCTCCGGAAGTGACGACAACGCGTCCCCGGCCATTTAGGCCGATTGGGGAGGGGGGGGGGGGGGGGGGGGGGGGTAGCGTGGTTTTTATCCCTGCCCTGCTGACAGTCAGAAATCGCACCCAAACTCATGTTGACCTCATTTCATCCCAAAATAAACATCACTGCTAAAATAAAATGCATTAAAACCAAGACAGTATCCAACCCAGTATCCTTAATTTTTGAAAGGTTAAGTGATTTACAACAATTGTGTTCTCACAATCCGTTACTTTGTGAAAAAACATTTGCAAAAGTTTCTCTCCTCGCCATGGCAGCCATCTTGGAACTGGAGAGAACGTACGCTGGGGCCAAGGTTGAACTTTGGTTAACCGGTGACGTCACTCCGGTCGTACCGTACCGAGTTTTTGCGACCTCCGGTTCGACTCGAGTCACTATAGTTGACGCGAAAACTCGCTCAATATCGAGCGCTTTCGGCTGATCAACATGGCGGCACAATTGTGGTGTTTGCAAGTTACTATAGACAGCGGTAGCGATGATGACTAAATGTGCTGTCTTCTTGGTTTATGGTAAGGTTTGAGGTTATTGTGTAAATTGAACATTTTCATTACCACTACCTGTGCCCTGATAAGTGACTCCTGAGCCTAGGTGCAGTCAAAGACCCTATAATTATACACTAAGACCACGCACTCGAGCGATTTTCCTTTACGCAAAGGGAGGTCATAATGTAGAGTTACGTCCCTTTGCGAGTTCGAATTTTCAATTCGAACTTAATGCAGGATTTCTCACCGTCAACCACACATCGTGCACACAATAAAGAAAAAAAATCGTCATCTACTTCAATTATCCAGCGGAGATTGCAGCGAGGTGACAAATTAAGGCACACATGAGTCAGCGGAGAACGAATTATCGAATATTTTCAGTGTCGAAGCGTCACAAAAGATAAACCCTAGTCTGGTCGTCGCCATCTTGGATCTTCGTTCGCCTCAGAAAACACGGGGCCTGAGGCGCGTTCAGGAGGCGCAGAGTACTCGGTGAGTTCCCGCGAGGTCTCGGTGAGCTGAATCTGCGCCTCCTGAACGGCAACGGAACAAGTGTGATCGCGCCAAGATGGCGTCCAATGCTGACTTCGACTACCCACCGTCGTAAAAGCGTAATCTTCGAGGTGGCAATGCTCGAATTGGCTTCTGAATCGGTTGCACCGTTCGCCTCGTTACAGTGACACTCAGTTCAAATGTCATTTTCGGATGAACCGCACATCTGTTCAGGTAAACAAGTTTCTTTATCATAACTTCTGCTTGTCCTTCGTTGTCGCACTCGTGATGAAAGCAGTAACATAAAAATTATCGTCTGCACAGGCGTGCAACCCCATTGATCTATAAATTTATATATGTATATTCCTGTTGCTCGTGACCCTCGTCTGTCTACAATGATCAAAGACGCTACATGGAAGGAGGGGACCGGTTGAAGTGTGTCGACTACGAAGACAACTGTCAAACACTGGACAAGGGACGTAATCATGATTGGACGCTGCTTTGTTACTTCCCTTTACGGTGGCGCTAGCCGGCTGATGGACAGTTTTTGTAATAAATTGACTCTGGTGAGAACCCAAACGAACAGAGCGATGATTCTTACCTGTCGTTACTCTTTCGTACACATCATCCGGCACCAGGATGGTGTAACTTCGGCCCAGGTTGGGGTCGGCAAGGTTTACTCTCACGAGCACGCACGGCATTGTATCAGTGGAAGCCATTTTGGATTTCAAGGCGGGCAAGCTCAAAAATGGGATCGCGGTCACATCGCGAGGGCTCGGCGAGCTGAGCCGTTCAGGAGGGAAGGCTTTGCGGGACCCCGCGGGACCCCGCGATAACTCGCCCTCCTGAACGCGCCTCTGTTCAAGAGGCCTACCGGTACGTACCGGTACGTACCGGTAGCCTCTTGAACGACTTGGTACGGCTACCGGTACGTACCGGTACGTACCGCGCCGGAGAGCCGTTGCGCGCGCTGCGCCGTGTATAGGCAAAATGGCTGCCTTCGGGGAAAGGAAGAAAGTCATCATCACAAATATGCGCTGTGGCACGCATTTCGACCTGTGATTATTACCCAGCCTATGCGAGACGTTACAAGAAGTTAGGCTGATATTGTACTTTTCTTTTTTTAAAGAATATCTGCTCTGAAATAATTACTGGGCAAGATGTTAGAAAACATTTCCAAGGCAGATAGCGAAACAATTTTAAGGGAAGCAACTCTTATTTCTTACATTAGCCCTTTGTTTGTGGTGTTACCTCCCTTGAAGATAACATCGAACTATTCTTGCTTACACCAAGTTAGCACTGTCGTTTTGACATAAATTTCTATTCGAGCGATGCCGAGCATTCATGCACAGCTACAGCTTAACGTATTTCATCAGTTCCACAAGGAACGAGCAGTCTGCAGCTGCTGGTTTACTCATTTGGTTGAGAAGCGCAATCCGCGGCGATGAGAAGGCATCTTGGAAGCCATCTTGGCTACCGTTGGGTCATAACGAGTCGTTCAAGATGGCACACCGGTAGGTAGGCTACCGGTAGGTCGTCTTGAACGCACGGCTGAGGGCGGACCCGGCGGTCGCCGAGTGATCCGCCAGTGACGTCACCTGAACAAATCGAGCGCAACAAAAAACCCGCCGGTGCCCCGTCTCGCCCGCCGGCGGATTCAGGCGGACAAATCGAGCGCAGCCAATCTTTGGTGTCAGTGTGTGGAGGTCACCGTGACACTGGAAGCCTGACAGCGCTGCCTTCCCTGGGAATGATATCGTGCCTCTGAAGCTGCTCTCTCCACTCTTCACCCCCCACCCCCCACCCCCACCCCCTCTCAACACCCTCCTCCAATCCCCATCAACACCCTTTTCTCACCCCAAACCTCGCACCTCCTCTCTCCTGGCATACTATTCCCTTCTTTTCATTCTGTGCATACTTCCGGGTGTCAATCTCCAACACACCGTATATATGTATCATTCTTCTGTTTTCCCTGATAGTATTACCGTCATACGTACTTTTGTTTGTAAGGGAACTGCTTAAACTTGTCTTTCAAACCACTAAATGTCCTTATATGGTTCAATTTCCACACCAAAAAGACATTTTATTGTGACTGTTATATGAATGAAAATGGTTATTTGCCTGGTTGCAGAGACCGTCACCATGGCAACTGGTGGAGCTGACCTTCTGACTGAGCTGTGCGAGGATGTGTTGTCATGTGAGATCTGCAGTGAGGACTTCAACTGGGACACTCACACTCCCAGAATTCTTCCTTGCTACCACTGCTTCTGTGAGACGTGTCTGGACCAACTAAACAAAGATGGCAGCCTGCAGTGCCCCAAGTGTCGCACTGAGATCCAGGTGACTGGGAAGTTCCCTGTGGAAACCACCAGGATGGCACTGTTGGACAAGAAGCGCGCGCTGCAGAGCCAGAAGGGAGTGTCCTGTGAGGGCTGCAGCGAGGGCGCCAAGGCCACGTCACTCTGCCAGGAATGTGAAGAGTTTCTGTGCGAATTCTGCTGCACTGCCCATCGCCGGATGAAAGCTTACAAGGATCATAGTCTGGTTTCTCTTGATAAATCTGCAAAGGACATGGACAAGTTGCTGCAAAGAAACGAGAAATGTGAACACCACCCTAACAAAGTGCTGGAGTTGTTCTGTGTCACCTGCTCAACTGCAGTGTGTATCACGTGTGTAAAAACCCAGCATCAAGATGGCCATAAGTTATGTGAAATCAACAGCATCCTGGATGAAAAGAAGAAGGAGGTGGGTATATGAAGCTGGGCTGAAATCACATGCACGTGATCGAAACAGTAAATGTATAGTCCAGCAATACACACTAGAAAATGAGTTGATGAACAAAAGAATGATCATATGTTTATGAATTGTGATTCTCCACAAAAAAAGAGATGGATGTCGTCGCCTTGCGAAATTGCAAACTATATGTATAGTAATGAAACAAAGTCATTTATCTTTCCAATCATGCAAAAAGCTTGAAAATAGTAGGAATAGTTACAGAGTTATAGCTGCTGCAGACTGGTACCCACGTTTATGACAATTTGAGAAAGAGGGTTTTAAAGTTTTGGCAATTTTATTAAATGCAACACAGTATTGTCATCATGATGGTATATTTAGAGTTTGGTGAATCAGCTGACCAGTTGGACAGCTGCCTATGGGGAAAAATATCAGAAAAGATGGGTGGAAGAATGTACTATATTAGTACTCAATGCATGGTTGATCTATTTAAAGTTTATCAGTTTATCACTCATGCACAGACAAAGTACTGATTTATCTACAAAATGTTCCCCCCTTTTTGACTCGCATGCGAAGCAAAAGTGAGTATGTACTCACCCGTGTCGTCTGTCCAGGCATCCAGGCGTCCGGGCGTCCTGTCGTCCGTAAAAAAACTTTAACGTTGGATTTTTCTCTGAGACTATTAAGTCTATCAACACCCAATTTGGCATGATGGTGCATGATGACAAGGCGTCAAAAAACATACATAGTGACTTGACCTTGCTTCAAGGTCAAGGCCGCAGGGGCCGTAAATGTAAAAAAAAAACAGCCATTTTTCACATCCTCTCAGCATGTGAGTCGTGTGGGCTTTGCCCGTCTTGTTTGGTATATTAATTAAGGTCTGATTTTTGCAGAATAAGCAAAGGAAATGACTGAAATAAAAAAGGATGTTATGGTATAAACAAATGGATGAAAATTCCAAATGTATTGATCAACATCTTGAAACTGATACACATAACCCCTCTCACCTTATATAACCAATTTCTCAAAATGAGGTAGGGTGACTTCCATTTCGTTTTGTAGTGGTGGGTCACATTTAAAGAAAAATCCCTTTTGTTGTTGTTGTAGATGTCATTTTCTAAACTTACTGGTAATTTGTCAAAAATATGGTGTCGATACAAGCACAGTGATTACCATTGTGTCAGTGCATTATTTTGTCAAAGGAAAACAATGTTTTTCCTGAGTGACAGTTCCTTGTGTCTCCAGCTGCTGGCACTGTCACGACTGTGTGACAAGCTGGACAAGGTGCAGCAAATTTTCCAGGCCAAAGCAGAGGAGTCTGAGGCCAGCATGGAGGCAGTGGAGTCCAACCTGAGTGAGGCTGTGCACAAGGTGGGTGATTCTAACTGTTTTTATTGCATGATGGAATGCACAAAGTGTGCTTGTTGAAGCCTGAGAGACAATTTTCCTTGCATGTAAATGTTTGAGTTGTGTCTGTGTCATGTTTACACTGTCCAGTTTCCCAGCTGTGTTTTTGTTCACAATGTTTAATCAATGCCTCTAATGGCCTTTTAGGGTCTGTTGTATTGACTGTCCATTGTGATTCTTTGATGTGGTTGTATTTGGGTTCCCTGTGTGTGTATGTGTATGTGTTTGTTTGTGTGTGTGTTTGTTTGTGTGTGTGTGTATGTGTATGTGTTTGTTTGTGTGTGTGTTTGTGTGTGTGTGTGTGTGTGTGTGTGTGTGTGTGTGGAGTGCAGTGGGGGGGGGGGGGGGGGGGGGGGTGTTGTTGGTGAGGAAATCATCAGTGAAGTAAAATGAAGTGGTCATTACGCAGTCCCTAATAAATATATGTAATCACTGCCACTTGATATACATGTAATGATGTACATGTATAATAGTTGTCTATTACTTTTACTTGCTTAAATCATTTCTTGTATTACTGTCAACTAGCGTACATGTGACACAAGCATTGCAAGTATATGACAGTCCAGACCACATAGGAATAAAGATGACAGTCTTATGCCAAGATGTGTCTGTGTACTCTGCAGGTGAAAACTGTGTTCTGTGAGATCATCAGCAGTGCCACACAGAGACAGGCCGAAATCATAGGGGAGCTTCGAGCCAAGGCCAAGTGTGACAAACTGCTGCTGGGAGAAGATGCCTCCACATTCAGGTCCCTGCAGGCTGCAGCCCAGACTGCTGCCCAGTATGGGAGAAGGTGTGTGGCCCTGAGTCTTGCCTCCCAGGTGTTCAGCCAGACTCCAGAGCTGAAGAAAACCACCCAAGAGCTGAGTGAGAAGACCACACTTGAAGTGAAGCCTGCTCCATCATACACGGTAAGTTTTTGTTTCAACAGCAGCATAGCTTCAGCAGCACATCACTGCTGTCAGGATAGATTGAGTGGCTGCCTTGTAAGAGTATTACAGCTTGGAGAGACAAGCAAAGTCAACATTGGAAACCCACTTATTCAGACATGTAAAGTCCAGTTATTGCAGAGTAGCCCAGGGAGATAACCACAGCAGTTCTGTCATAATTGCTTAGTTGCAATGACCAGTTTGCACATGGACACAAGTATCAGAATGCCAAAACTTGGTGTGGGTGTGAGCTGAGGGTCTGAGGTTCAAATCCAAGCAAGGTCTCTCTCTACTTCAGTCTAGCCATGACTAAATAGAGTCATCATTTCCTGCTGTTGTTTTGTGGAGACACTAAGAGTTGGTTGTTCAAGGCAGAGACACCGGACAAGGTCCAGAAACCCCAAGACCAAGGGATCCAGCTGATGATAAAGACATGGTAGCAACTCTCTTCTCTTGTACCTGAGGGCCTGGCCTTTGCATTCAGTTCCATTTCGTTCTTCACTGCTAGATGCATCAGTGATAAAATTAATAACCCAAGAGATTTGTTTTGGCTTTGCAAGCAGTGAGGCATTCTCCTGGGCTGAAGACAGAAGCCTGAGGTGAGTGCTGGTGTCCTTGTTGCTTGTTGCTGCCTTGCCAGACCTCCTGACTTGGCAGCTGGCAGTGCTGAGGCGTCGGCACAGTGAGAACTGGATGTGAGTGAGAGCGGTGCTGCCACAGAGGGTGGGCATGCACTGGCAGCAGCTGTCTTGGAGATCTGTGGTGCTGCTGTACACTGGTGAGATTCTACTGCTGGGCTGGGGGCGTTTCTTCATGTGATTGGTAGTTGTGTGCTTGCATTGTTTCAGGTGATGACAGACAAGCTGGCTGAGCTTAAAGCAATGATGAAGGAAATAGGAAAGATAGGTAAGTCAGACCTGTTTGTTTACTGTGACAGTATAGGCTGTGTCCATCTGGATGAGAGGCAAGATGCAGTGTGGTGTAGCCTTGTGTTGGCTCCTGACTGCAGCCTGTAGTGGACAGAGGTGACCAGGAGGCCTGAGATGTCAAGGCAAGGCTGGGTCTGCCTCACAGCACTGCTGTGTTGGCTCCTGACTGCATCCTGTAGTGGACAGAGGTGACCAGGAGGCCTGCACCGTTAAGGCAAGGCTGGGTCTGCCTCACAGCACTGCTGTGGTGGCTCCTCTTCAGCTGGGAGCTGTACCAGTCTGCCTGTGGATCAGTTGGCAGCGAAGTTAAACTGATTACATGTCAATTTCAAAAGCTTAGGAAGGAGAACTTTTTTTCCATATTTTACTTTCCCATAACATCTCTTGGGAGGAAAGGTGTCTCTTGGTGCTAGTAAATCTGTTCTTGTGTTTTGTAGTGTTAACTTGAGAATGGGACAAGGATGAACATGTGAAGGTTTTCGTGTTTAGTCTGCATTTCCTCAATACAAACTCATATGGCATTTTACTGTGAAGAAAAACTATGACAAGAGATCTGAGGATCTTTAAAAGTTCAAGCCCAACTTTGAATCCGACCATGGGGATAAGGATATTCCTTTTACCCAATTACTAATATGAACAATGAGCCTTATTTTGGGTTTCTTTGTTTCAGAGTCCATTGTTCTTCCAAAAGGTGTGACCTGTGAGTACAGTCCTGTGTTTTAGGAATGCAAACCTCACAGCTGTCAGTTGTTGTCTTTTTCTACACTTTTCTCATATATTCCCCTCCCTACCAATGTTTCCATACGCTGTCTTATCATTGAACATAACTACTTCCTCTGTCATGTCAGTTGTCTCCCTTGAACATGCTTGTTGAGTGGCTTGCAGTGACAGTGTAGTGTGGTGTTTCTTCTTGATTAAACATAACTACTGCCTCTGTCATGTCAGTTGTCTCCCTTGAACATGCTTGTTGAGTGGCTTGCAGTGTCAGTGTAGTGTGGCGTTCTTCTTGATTAAACATAACTACTGCCTCTGTCATGTCAGTTGTCTCCCTTGAACATGCTTGTTGAGTGGCTTGCAGTGACAGTGTAGTGTGGGGTTTCTTCTTCATGAAACGTAACTACTGCCTCTGCCATGTCAGTTGTCTCCCTTGAACATGCTTGTTGAGTGGCTTGCAGTGACAGTGGCTGCGCTCGATTTGTCCGCCGGAATCCGCCGGCGGGCAAGACGGGGCACCGGCGTTTTTTTTTGTTGCGCTCGATTTGTTCAGGTCACGTGACTGGCGGATCACTCGGCGACCGCCGGGTCCGCCCTCAGGTTTTCTGAGGCGAACGAAGATCCAAGATGGCGACGACCAGACTAGGGTTTATGTTTTGTGACGCTTCGACACTGAAAATACTCGATAATTCGTTCTCCGCTGACTCATGTGTGCCTTAATTTGTCACCTCGCTGCAATCTCCGCTGGATAATTGAAGTAGATTACGATTTTTTTCTTTATTGTGTGCATGATGTGTGGTTGACGGTGAGAAATCCTGCATAAAGTTCGAATTGAAAATTATCTCGCAAAGAGACGTAACTCTACATTCTGACCTCCCTTTGCGTAAAGGAAAATCGCTCGAGTGCGTGGTCTTATTATAGGGTCTTTGACTGCACCTAGGCTCAGGAGTCACTTATCAGGGCATAGGTAGTGGTAATGAAAATGTTCAATTTACACAATAACCTCAAACCTTACCATAAACCAAGAAGACAGCACATTTCCTCATCATCGCTACCGCTGTCTAGTAACTCTTCTAAACACCACAATTGTGCCGCCATGTTGATCAGCCGAAAGCGCTCGATTGGCACGAAAGCTGTCGATTAGCCGATCACGTCACGGGGGACTGCGGTGACGTGGCGGCCGACGGATTCAGGCGGATAAATCGAGCGCAGCCAGTGTAGTGTGGTGTTTCTTCTTGATTAAACATAACTACTGCCTCTGTATGTCAGTTGTCTCCCTTGAACAGGGTTGTTGAGTGGCTTGCAGTGACAGTGTAGTGTGGTGTTTCTTCTTGAGTGCTTCTCCACATGGATTCGCCACATGGCGCTGTCCCTTCCTGGTGGTGTGGTAGTTACACTGTCCACTGGTGTGTCCCCCTCCTGTGTGTGCAGCACTGGTCTGCTGGAAACATTCACACACAAACATGCTCCAGTAGCCGGCTTGTGCACGCATATGCATACATGCACATACACACGTATACACAAACATGCATGTACACACAAGCATGAATGCACACATATATATACATACACATGTACATACACATAATACACATATACATACACACATTACGTAAACAATCATGCTTGTAGAAATACATATGCATGCACATGTACATACACACATGTACCTAAACATGCATGCACATAAACATGCATGTGCACACATATTTGCACACATTCATATACAAACATGCACATAAACATGCATGCACACAGCCATGCATGTATGCCCACATATGCATGCACACATAAATACACTTGTACATATACATGTACACAAACATCCATGCCCACATACATCCATGCACATATGTATGCCTTCATCCATATATGCATACACACATGCATGCATGCATACACATACATACATGCAGATGCATACACATACATGCAAAGATTCAAATGCATACACATATGAACATCCACACAAACATGCATGCACAAAACACTCATATGCCTAAAAAATATACATGCACATATACATACAAAAATACACATACACACGAAAACACACATACACACACACACACACACAAATGCGCGCACACACACACATACACACATGAACACACACACACACACGCACTCACACATTAAACCCCCCCCCCCCCCCCCCCCCCCACACACACACACACACACTAATATTTGCATTGACACACACACATAAAATCTCACATACAAAATCACATGCATGCGCACACATGCACACACACACATACACATACATACTCACACACATATACACACGCACACATGCACACACACACATACACATACATACTCACACAAATATTCACACATGCACACACACACATACACATACATACTCACACAAATATTCACACATGCACACATACACACACACATACACATACACCCACCTTCCTCTCCTCTGTGCTGCTGCAACTGTCCCACTCACTGATGGACAGTCCTTCCCTGGGACTGCAAGTTGTTCCTGGACTGACTTGTCTCCCCTGGTGCATGGTGGCAATGTTCAGGCCAAGCCCGTGCAGTTTCTCCTGTCCCTGAGTTCCAGTGCCGTCCATCCAGCTGGACACGTCACGCTGTGGTCCTGGGTGCTGTGTGGGAGCAGACAACTGCTTCCTGAGCAACCAGCCCTGCACCCACAGCCACTCCCAGCCACAGTCCCAGAGCTTCAGATTTGGTGGCACCTGCGGCACAGAGGCCCTGCCAGGTACAACAGGTGTTTTGTACCAGTCTCTAATTCTGTGCTGTCTTTGTGTGCAGTCTGTATGCTGTGTACTTGGTGTCTGTGGGTGTCATCAGTGTATCTATTTATTTGTATTTGACAATAATTGTAATGGTGATGGTGATGATGATATTGATGAGGATGATGATGATGGTGGATGACTGATGATGATGATGATGATGATGATGATGATGATGATGATGATGACGATAATGATGATGATGGTGGTGGTGGTGGTGGTGGCGGTGGTGATGACAGTAATGTTGTGGTGGTGATCATCATGACTGTTGTTGTAATTTGCAGTAGTTAGTAGTAGTAGTATTAGTGGTAGAAGTAGTAGTGGTAGTAGTAGTAGTAATAGTTTTATTAGTAGTAATATTTGTAGAAGAAGTAGTTATTTTGATGATGATGATGATGATGATGATGATGATGATGATGATGATGATAGTGAGATTAACTAGTATTAAGCCAGTTCAAAGCAGTTTACAATTTTTTAATATATAGAATGAATGTATAAAAAACAATAAAATATATTATATTCTTCAAAGTGTTTTTTCTTCTTCTAGGAAGCAGCACGTACTGGCAGGTGAAGTGCAGAGCTGAACCTAAGCCAAAGATCAACGATATGAAGGTTCTGTGTGAGTTTGGGGTGGCCACTCTGCAGGCACTGCAGGAATGTGGTGACAAGTGGATATCACAGACTGACCACTGTGTCCTGACTGTCGGGATCTTCACTAATGGAGGCCATGTCGAGGCTGGGGCACACTACCGGAATCGATTCCTCTCCAACACAGTCCTGGCCGCCTCCTCCCCCCTCAGCCCTGTGGACGTGACCTTGGGACTGCTGCTGGACACAGCCACGTCACGCCTGCATGTTGTTGACGTCAGGGCCACACGGGTGCTGTGGTCCAGTGACATTGACCTGTCCACCTCTGTGTGGCCAGTTGTCCGTGTGTGTTCAGAGAATTTCAATGGGGCTAGAGTGGATGTGGAGGTGCAGAGTGGTCAGCAGATTGAGATGTCTGGGGATTTGGTCAGGCTGCTGCAGTCTTTGTTGTAAGAAAGAAGAAAAAGGTGACAAAGAAGCAGCTGATAATTGATGATGATGATGATGATGATGATGATGATGATGATGAGGACGACGACGACGACGACGGTGGTGGTGACGGTGGTGGTGGTAGTGGTGGTGGTGGTGGTGGTGGTGATGATGGTGGTGGTGGTGGTGATGATGATGATGATGATGATGATGATGATGATGATGATGATGATGATGATGATGATGATACAAAAGAAGAACTTGAACAATTTAAATTTCAATGGAACGTCAGTCACATTTGAATGTATCATGTGTAAATTCCTCAATGTTTAAATATTTCTCAAAACCCAATGTTTCAAAATACATTTTTAACTGCTTGTAAAATGGCGAATATGTAATGAAACTTTCTTTTTTAATAACTTAGTCTGGAGGAAATGTTTTCCTAGAACCTGAATTGTACACCAGAAGAAGAAGTGTTTCATTAACATGCAGTGATACCATGTTCATGATAGTTAAGGTAGATGAATATAAAGCTGCCTACTTGCTGAAACATTCCAGCATGAGATGCATTCCTTCTGTCAAGACCTGCCCAAAGCTGGAGATGGAATCTTGGAATAGTCCTGGTCACGCCTGTAGGAATGGCTGCAGTGTGACGTGTGCAGTGGAGGGAGATGTGCAGCCAAGGGGAGAGCACCCGGTGTTGGTGTGGGAAGACTGCAGGAAGTGTCGGCAGCTTCTCCACAGACACTGAAGCTGGAGGTGCACGGGAGGCAATCCCGTCTCTCTTCAGTGCTGACTGCTGTACAGCTACAGGACAGCAGGCTGCTGGGGCTGGAGGTGCAGGACAATGAATTGTTGATATCATTCTATGTAAACATTAATGCAGTCGGTGACATTGAAAATGAATACATGAAATGTAGATATTATAGGCAGAAGTTGAATTCTTCATCAGAATGTATAAAGGCATGATCACAGTTAGAGAAGAGGTTCACACAGAAGTGGAAACACGAGCGCATTGTTCCCGAGCACAGGCGATGTACGTTTGAATATTTAAAGTCCATCCATGCAACCGCCTGCAGGTTGATGGTGAGAATTGACTAACTGCGTCTCCTTTCATCATTTGCCTTCCTAAAAGGCGCATAATGAGACAAATAATGTTCTTGCTCCACCTAGCCCTAGTGATTGTCGTGATCAATTGCCTTACATAGCCTGCAGAGGGAGATTTGCCATAAATGTCCAATCAATCAACCAACTAATCAATCAATCAATCAATCAATCAATCAACCAATCAATCAATCCAAACCCTCCGTGCAGACTCGATGTTCACTTGGAGCTGACAGCCAGCGTGTGGAGTGAGAGAACGAGGGCATGGAACGGATGGAGGGTGCAAAGGAGGAGAGTGGTGAAGGGTGAGGGAGTGGGCAGTGAGAAGAGGAGAGGAAGGGGATGGGAGAGAGATTTGACAGCACCACACAGGGGTGGGGGAGGGATGGAGGTGGGGGATGGGGGCAGGGGTGGAGCTGACGGGTGTTCAGGGCACTCTGCAGGGCTGCTGGCTGTGGGGGCAGGAGAGGACAGCCAAGGTGATGCCGTCCACGGACTGTTTCATTGTTCATCAGTCCAACGCAAGGTCTGCTCACTTAGTTTGCTTTATACAGGAGAGCGTCAATATCAAATATACTTTTCCCCATACGTTTTCGTCTTCTTTAATATATATTTGCTTTTTGCTGGCTGATAAAAACTAGGTAGCGTAACAAGCAGGCTTTGTAACTGTTAAAAGTGAATCTGTTCAAAGTGAGCACAGTGTGAAACTACTGGCATTGAAAAATGTCAGAACACATATTGTTTTAACATATTGTTGACGTAGAAATTTCATGGACAATTTAGCTTGCAGAGATACATATATCGCACTAGCTCTATGAATATTTTCTTTGTTATATAACATTGTCTAAATTTGTCAAGCACAGAGCTGTGCAGTGTGATGCAGTGCGCTACTGTGTTGTGTGATGTGTGGTTTCGTGTGGTGTCCTGTGGTGTGGTGTGTTGTGTTGTGCAGTACATCTTGGCATACCTTAGTGAAATACGACGCAACTTGAATAAGAAAGGTTGACAAACTGCTTTCCCTAGAATTGTGCAAGTTTGATTTTGGATGAAGGAAGAACATTTTAAAAACCAGATTTGGCCATATATTGATGGGTTGCAGTCAGAGACTGCGCTAAAATTGGGACTCTTTCGTGTGTTTGCTGACGCATGGACACGAATGCAAGGTTATATTCTGTTTAAATCTTTCAAAAGTTATGCTGGTTGCAAGTCTTGTCTCTAAGGCCACTGCACCTGATTATCGTCCGCACTGTTGATGTCAACATGGAAATGGAGGCTGCAGTGAGGGAGGGAGGGGAAACCTCAGTCCAGGGTATTTTGGTCACAGTCCAGGTCTCTGGCTCTCTTGCCAGGCAGCACTCTGTGCACGTAGGACCCGTTTCCAGCGCTTCCAGTGCTGTAGACTTCGGTGCCTGAGTAGACAGAACACACGGACATGTTGGCCTCGTTTTTGCACTGATCTGTTTCTGGCAGGCGGTGATGCTCAGAGCAAGGGTTACGTCACTGCAATACTGCAGGGCAAGCAGGTTGCTGTGGTGTCTAAGATATAGGTAGGTTGCTGGCTGTGTGACAGACTGTCGTGTTTCATGCTTGAAGTGGTCTACACTGGTCTTCTACAGCTGTATGATCGGACTGCTGTGTGTGAAAGTGTACAGTTTTATGAATAAAAGTTGTGACCTCAGTGATTTTGTTTTGCAATCTCCTTTTACATTATCAAGGCTTATTGGTAAGATTACCTGCGAGTGCACGCATTGTGTGTGTGTGTGTGTGTGTGTGTGTGTGCGTGCGTGCGTGCGTGCGTGTGTGTGTGTGTGTGTGTGTGTGTGAGAGAGATAGAGAGAGAGAGAGAGAGAGAGAGAGAGAGAGAGATTGAACTACATGTATGGACATTTGTTAATGTGTTGCATAACAACCACAGGCGCGTCCATAATTGTAATCAAAGGAAACCATGGAAGTCTGAGAGAAAAACAAGTCTGCACTTATTCTCGCATGCACGTACAAGTCAAAGTGAAAGGAAACCCATGGCCCCACGAATTGTGTAGTGAACTCCTTAGCTTTACATTCTGGATGATGTTCTGCCAAAATGAATTGTCATCCATTTGATAAGTTTGTTTATATGTTTGTTTCTTTTCACCCAGAAGTCGGGCCGCCCAGAAACAATACATGGAATGTGGTGATCAATATAATATCATAGGTTTTCCTGGAAAGATTAAATATAGTAACGCCGGCCACTATGCAGCAAAACGTCGATAGCGCCAGCGTTCTCCCTCACTCCAAACCTGCAGCGCAGAGGGCAGGGCGGGCTCCCCGTTGCTTTTGACAAGACCCATCGAGACACCAGTAAGTATTCCTTCTGTCCACCTTTCTGTGCCGGGATTTGGGATACCTACCTTTGTGTCGACTGACGGGAAAAATCCACGTCCACTATAGCAAGCATATTTTATTCATATTCGGACCTGGTGTAGGATAACCGGAGGTGGAAGGGGTGGAGAGTGGGGTGGGGGTGGGGTGTTTGTAGTGTTGTACGTTAATTGACACACCACAGAACATTATGTGTTAGGAATGAACATGGCTACAGTATGACTGAGTGTGATAACTTCAAGAGAGCAGTTCACTCTGGTAATCAGGTTCTTTCGTGGATAAATGAGCAAAGCATATTAATTGCTCTAGTAGCACTCATGCTGTGGACTGATAAACAACAGCCTTATTCCCATCCTAAGGGAGAAACACACCTTTTCCTCCGTAAGCCATTACGCTTGTCGCAGAACTGAGGTGGCATAGCCAAAATGTTTAATTAACTTTCGATTGTTTCACTGCATGCATGGGCTCCATTTCCTGTGAGCTTCCTGGACAGTTTTCTCTTCAGTAAAACGCAGTGTTTTGAAAGCCCTCGACTCGTTTCAGTAATCGCAAATGCGGGAAGAAATGTTTAGACTTATGTGATGATCCACACACACACACACACCCTCACCCCACCCCCCTATCCCCACGTCGCTTACACGACAACTTAAAATCAATGGAAAATACTACGTCAGTTTATGAACGGAGACAATAATAAGAGGCAGACAGGCACCCACACATATGCATCCACGCACGCACGCACAGACACACACAAACACATAGACATATATATGTATACATATGCACAAATATATTGCATACACGCACGCATACGCACGCGCGCGCGCACAAACACACACGCACACGCACGCACACACACACACACACACACACACACACACACACACACTCACAAACTCACACGCTCACAAACTCTCTCTCTTGTCTCTCTCTCTCTCTCTCTCTCTCTCTCTCTCTCTCTCTCTCTCTCTCTCTCTCTCTCTCTCTCAATCCGATTATTTCTAATCGTCGTGCCTAACTCTTATTGAGAATATCAATAACCCCTGCAAGTTTTTGGCAATCGGTTAGAAACGCCACAAGCAGGGCAACAAAGCAAACTGATATACCCCTAGGTGATTGGCAGACGTATTTTCAAGACCTCCTTAGTCAAAATGCATGTGCTGATGAAAGGTGTGAGGAAGGCAGTGATACTGTAAATGATGAACTTGACGCTCCCATCAGAGAGGAAGAAGTCCACTTGGCATTAGCAAAGCTTAGCTCAAAGAAGGCACCAGGTATTGATGAAATCCCAGGGGATTATCTAAAACTCCTAGGTGGATCTATAACTCCTTTTCTCACGGAACTTTTCAATTGTTTGTACGAAAAGCAATACTTCCCTCGCAGCTGGAAACAATCTATAATTATCCCTATAAATAAAACAGGAGATAGATCCAACCTGAAAAACTACAGAGGAATCTCCTTTTAAGTACCATAAGTAAAATCTTCATGTCCATCCTGACAAATCGATTGAGATGTTGGGCCGAAGAAGAAAATAAGTTTGGTACTTTACAGGTTGGTTTCGGGTCGACCACTCTACGATCGACCATACTTTCACATTGCACTCGATGGCAGCGAAAAGTGTGTATCGCTCATGCTTGTGGAGTGCGTTGGAAAAATTAGATTTGTCTACAATTTTTTTGCATATGCTTAAAGCTATCTACACACAGATTACTGCTAGTGTGAGATGGAATGGTGCCTTGTCGGATCCATTCGACAGTTCAGTCGGCGTGAGACAAGGTGCCGTCGAGTCTCCCATAATTTTTTGTCTCTATATTTCATGTGTTGCTGATTACGCAAGCGACCGTGGTCGACATGGTGTGCAGTTGATACCAGGAACGAAGGAAATGTTCTCACTTTTGTTTGCTGATTATATTGTATGACTGTCAACTACACCAGCCGGACTACAACGCCAGTTAGATAGCTTGAGCAGCATATCCAAATGTCTAGGTCTTACGGTAAATACAGAAAAGACAAAAGTGATGGTTTTCCGAAAAGGTGGCTTCATGGGCAAAGGAGACAGATGGGTCTTGAATAACATCACTCTAGAGGTAGTCAACAGCTTCAAATACTTGGGTATCCTGTTGTCTACCAAACTTTCCATTAGCACTGCCCTTGATAGCCAGTCAGTAAAAGCAAAGCAGAAAATTGTCCAGCTGCTTACAACAATGTGGAATTTGCATACAATGAGCCCCAAAGTGTCTTTAAGATGTTTGATACACAGGTACAACCAGTGTTGATGTACGGCTCGGAGCTCTGGGGGGTAAACAGAAGAACCAATGTAGAAAATGCACATTTGTTTGCATGCAAGCGCTTTCTGAGTATAGTCGTTAAGTTCCCAAATAGCATGTGCTTTGGAGAATTAAGACGATAGGCCTACCCTTTGTTTATCAATAGCACAGTTAGAACAGTAAAATACTGGATGAGATTCTGTAAGATGTCAGAAACTAGACTCCCAAAACAGGCCTACTTAATGTTGTCAAAAATCAAGTTGCCTGAAGGGAAGAACTGCGTAAGGTCAATTGAAGAAACGTTATCGAACCTCGGGTTTGCATGGCAGAAAGGGGGAACTGCATGAAAAGACGTTTTTGCGTTCTCTAAGCAACGTTTGCGCGACTGTTACCAACAAGAATGGCACGAAAAACTCTGCAGTAGTGAGAAATTCACTCTTTACCGTTCTTTTAAATTCCTTCTGCAATGTGAAAGTTACCTTTGTGACATTAACATTTAAAAATTCAGGAATGCTTTCGTGCGCTTCCGATTGGATAGCAATGACCTCAGAGTAAACGCAAGGTCAAGGGTTGGAAATGGTGTAGACTTGCATTGTCCATTTTGTGAGGAGTACGAGACTGAAACCCATTTTTTACTTAAATGCCATGCATACAATGATTTCAGGAAATAGTTTATTTCAAGACATATGTCCAAAGTTGGGTTTGCTTGTGTGTCCAACTTAATCGCAGGTCACGAAATACGAAAAACGAGGGATCTTGCAATGTTTGTATTTTACACTTTTAAACGTCGAGCAGAGAAAATGTTGCAGAGATAGAGGATTCTTGTGTTGGTCTAATCGATATTGCAGTTTGCGCTTATTAAAGCACACCTATCTGCAATCATCCTTGGAAACATTTATAAAAATCTCATTAACTGTGCATAGAATTGACAGGTGTTGCAATCGATATTCTTTTTTTGTTTGTAAATTTATCTTTTGTATAGTTATTCATTGTTATACTGTTTTAAAGTTAGTAAATAGTGGATAACATCAGATGGGTTGTCGGCCGAATAAAGATCAATCAATCTCTCTCTCTCTCTCTCTCTCTCTCTCTCTCACACTCACACACACACATACACACACACACACACACACACACACACACACACACACACACACACACACACACACACACACACACACACACACACACACACACACACACACACACACACACACACACACACACACACACACACACACACACAACACACACACACACACACACACACACACACACAACACACACACACACACACACACACACACACACACACACACACACACACACACACACACACACACACACACACACACACACACACACACACACACACACACACACACACACACACACACACTCTCTCACTCACTCTCTCTCTCTCTCTCTCTCTCACACACACACACACACACACACACACACACACACACACACACACACACACACACACACGCACACACACACTCACACTCACACACACACAGAGACACAGTCACACACACAAACACAGACACAGTCACACACGCACACACACACACACACACACACACACACACACACACACACACACACACACACACTCAAACTCACACTCACACTCACACGCACACAGAGACACAGTCACACACACACACACACACACACACACACACACACACACACACACACACACACACACACACACACACACACACACACACACACACACACACACACAGTCACACACACACACACACACAGTCACACACACACACACACACACACACACACACACACACACACAGAGGCGAGCATACAAGGCACTTGTCTAAGGAAGGTCGAAGGTAATTAAATACTTTGTTCTCCTCTAAAAGTGCTGCTGCAAAAGAGAACTAAGGTACCCATTTGTGCACGCCATTTTGAAAGGAAAAAAACACACCCTTCACAAATTACGCCTGTAAACCATCTGCCACGCCGCATGCACTGACTGCCCCACAGCATTCGGGCCATCGACCGGTTTCAGCCGGTATAGCTGTCCTAAATTATGGACGTCTTGGGCGTTGTATTCTCTCAGTTACTTTCGATTGCATGCTCTCGCCTTTACTTTTCATCGTGTTTATCTGTCATCTTTTTAACAAGCTATCAAGTCCAGAATTGTGTTGGGAGTGTTTTGCTCCATTGTAGGCACCGTTCTAACTACTTTCTATTTCTTGAGGGTTCTAGGAAAACTCTGGGAACAATGAGGACACAAAAGTCATGTGGCGGATTAATCTGGCACACCCCCGAGATAGAGGGCATGCTTTAGGCGCGTTTGTTAGGCAAGTGGCTCGCCTCGATGGCTAGTAGATGGGTGAGCGAGACGCACCTACTGCTAATGAGCGAGAAACGTAGGCAACGCCTAGCCCTCGAGATTCTCTCGAGATTGTACACCTAACAAACGCGCCCTTGGTGTCAGCCCTCTCGTTGCAAATACGTCATTTGCCCTTTGCCACCTCTAGCGTCACCCACTGGCGTCACCAGATAGCTGATCACGTGATCATCCCTGCGTTCCGTTCTACTCTGGAGCGCGTTACTTATTATTAGGCTAGAAATTATTGCAAGGATCTTGCAGGAAACGCGAGGCGAGGGCGTTCCCCACAGCGTCTCGATCGTTTACAAGGAGGCACTAGCTCCCAAGGTAGTTTGTTGAGGAAGCTCCGGAGGTACTTAGCCGCGTCTAGTCACATCTTTGCCACAAAGTATAGCAGGTTGGGGGTGCTTTGATTGGTTGTTGTCTTATTTTAACGACTTTAAAATGAAATTATCGTGAAAAGTAGAGGGTTTTGGAGGCCCTCTTTGGAAACATGAATCCCCGAAATGATTTGACATTCCATTTTATCCCTCTTGATCGAAGAGGCGACCTAATAAAAGCAATAGGGTCGATTATCGTTGCTAATATAAGGGAGATAACCATCATCAGTCATGAAGGAAGGTCAAGGGAAATCTCAAAATGTCTGCTACTTTGTTACAGGGATGGGTATAAATGCCGACGTTTACTACAGATATCAAACCATGATTTACAATCCAATCAGCCACGGTAATGAGAGCACTAAAATATGAAATTCTTCGAAATTTGAAAGCAATCGGCACGTCCGCCACTTCCATGGCTGTAATAAACTCCATGGCTCGAACTATGTTTACCGTGCAAGTCTGGATTGACTTCCGTTTATTTCAGTGTTTAGTATGAACCAATCAAATGCGACAACGGGCAATGTATTTTCACTGTTGCTAGGCACAGCAGGTGGTACACACTAGTATGAACCAATCAAATGCGACAACGGGCAATGTATTTTCACTGTTGCTAGGCACAGCAGGTGGTACACACTAGTATGAACCAATCAAATGCGACAACGGGCAATGTATTTTCACTGTTGCTAGGCACAGCAGGTGGTACACACTAGTATGAACCAATCAAATGCGACAACGGGCAATGTATTTTCACTGTTGCTAGGCACAGCAGGTGGTACACACTAGTATGAACCAATCAAATGCGACAACGGGCAATGTATTTTCACTGTTGCTAGGCACAGCAGGTGGTACACACTAGTGTGAACCAGTTAGAGCGTCTTCTGATATGCTCCAGCCATACACGATCTTTGCTTCAACTGCTACGCGGCCTTTACAGAAATTTATCATCTTCTCTACTTCGAAGCGTAGCAAGTTGAGGCCTTTTTATTGGCTGGATTTTTTTAAACGTAAAAAGCACATTATCATTAAAAGTAGAGGGTTTTGGAGATCCTCTTTGGATACATGAATCCCCAAAATGATTTCATTTTCAATTTTATCCCTCTTGATCGAAGAGACAACTTGATAAACGCATTAGGCTGTATATTCATCGTTGCTAGGCGCTAGAAGGTAGTGCCCTCTGCAGTTTCATTGTTGCCAGGCACAGCAGGTGGCGCACTCTAGTGTGAAGCAAAGAAAGCATCATCTGAGATGCTCCAGCCATAGACGATCTTTGCTCCAACTGCTGCGTGACCTTTGCACAATGACAGAAACCCTGCATCTCTGCTTCGAAGCGAAGCAGGTTGAGGTCTTTGGAAGCAGAGAACAACGGACGCAGGGCATGACATTCGCTACCATTCTAGTACATTCTCTTGTACAATACAGAGATCACGCCTTGTGTCCCCGCTACTCTGCTCAGATTGTTGCTGGGTTGCTTTCTGCCGTTGCTACTGCTTCGTTATAATGTATGCATGCAAAGTCATCAGCAATGCTGTCTTGGCAACATATCTTGAAATATTAACAGAAAACTTTCAGAGTTCTAAGGGGTATTATTTTTTACCCTCTGTCTTCGTTATACACCCTCTACCCTCACGCAAAGTGACGACAGACAGACAGACAGACGGACGGATGGGCGGGCAGGCGAGCAGACAGACAGGCAGACATATAGACAGGCAGGCAGGCAGACAGGCAGGTACACACACGCGCGCGCAAACACACACAAGTGCGCGCCCGCGCGCACACATACACACACACACACAAATACACACGCGCACGGGGGCGCAAGCACACACACACACATGCATTCACGAACACGCGCGCGCGCGCGCACGCACACACACACACACACACACACACACACACACAGCATTGAATTCCATTGCGGAGCGAAGAATGCGTCAGTGTCGTTGCATGTGGGACCGCGGGCCAAACTCTGATGCACAGGGGTGTCTGCACACAGGACAAGCTACGGTAGCAGCAAGAGAATTTGGTATTCTGTCTTTTTTGGCCTGGTGTTTCCTATCGAGGCTGGCCATGCGCTCCACTTCAAAGACCGTGGAGCCTTTGTGGGTGAGCTGCCTCCAACTGCTGTGGTCAGCAGTCAAGGCTTCTTACCCAATGACAGGAATGTTGCAGGACCGCAGTGTGTTCATGTGCGTGTCCTTGTAGCGTCTGGTTGGACCACCTTGCCGACGTGTGCCATGGGTCAATTCAGCACAGA
>JAWQFJ010001116.1:44629-48668 GCA_034096865.1 Theodoxus fluviatilis
TGCCCAGTGTTCTCGCATTGAGTCAAGACCTTGCAAAGCCTGGTGAATTCTCTGTTACAGAGCGGCTCCACAGCCAAGGGTACGGCCCTCGAGTCGAGCTCGGACATCGATGTCATTCTGTACTGCAACAGTGACCAGAGCACGGGAGACTTCGCCCAGACCACGAAGCAGGACTATATAAGAAAGCTCAAGAATCTGATCGACAGGGGAATTTTCAACTGGGCAGGCGATGTGAAAATAACGAAGAAGACATCCTTTCACGTCGGGGTCAGGATGACCTTCGGCGGCCAGCAGTTTGACGTTGACATCATCGTCTCCAGGAATTCTCCCAGCAAGATGTCTGCAGCTCAGCAAGGTGAGTATAAGCTCGCAAATACACTTTCCTTGCAGATCTGACGTCTTGTCCCTGTAGTAGTGAGCGCTATGATTTAATCGGTCAATTCACAACAAAAGGCATATATGCTCAAATTCCTTGAATTGTCACTTGGAATTTAATCAGTGTTAGGGCTGTTTCCATACAACACACGTATAACTGATGACTGATTGTAGCGGTCAAAATAGTTTCCCGGTGAAAACAGTTTCCGGAAGTCATCGCAGAGTTATCTGCTCGGCTCTCTCTTTATGCGATTTACCGCTCCTGCTCGTGTTCTTTGCATGGAATATATCCCGACAAACGACGCATTAGTTGCTTTACGAATGTTTGTGTTTTTGATGCATGTGTGTAGTTTAACACATAATGTAGCGTTCAAAAAAGTTTTTCCCCGTGCAAAGCCGTCTCGCCTGCCGGAAATAATATGGGAGTCACCTCCCTGTAGTCTATTTTTAGTCTGGTTTTATAAAACGCGACCGTTGACTGACTTGGCACGCCCGGGGAGTTATGCTAAGATCCGGCCGCGTAAATATATCTGCGTTTTGTGACAAACGTCTTGCTCGGCGGTACTGTATTCTACTCCATGCGCCTTAACGGCCCGCGTGATTCGGGTGTTATCTTAAAGCTAAACGACGTTCCGAATGTTTCCGACTTCGACCATTTCAGCAGCGCCAATAACCGTCGTTTAGCTTAAGATTACACCCGAATCACGCGGACCGTTAAGGTGCATGGAGTACAGTACCGCCGAGCAAGACGTTTGTTCCAAAACGCAGATATATTAACGCGGCCGGATCTTAGCATAACTCCTCGGGCGTGCGAAGTCAGTCAGGCGGAGTGGCGGGTGCCGTCTCTTTTTAGAGTTGAATTCTCAGCACGTCTCGAGCAGATAACTCTGCGATGACTTCCGGAAACTGTTTTCACCGGGAAACTATTTTGACCGCTACACTGCTTATCCACCGCTTGCTTTGTTCAAAATGTAATTGTTAGAAAATAGACATGAAGTGAATTGCCATATCATTGCATTCTGATTAAAACAATTATACCTGTTGATATAAGTGTAGATTCAGACTAAATTGAATAAAACATATAATCTCATTGTTAGCAGTTACTTGTCAAGAACTTATCTACCATACTTTTCATTTCTATAAGGTTACGTGCGTTTCTTTTAGGCATATCTGTCTAATCTACTTACAGCTGATACGTGATGCATTTGAAATGGCATGCGTGTATGTGTGTTCATGCATGCGTGTGTGTATGTGTGTGTGTGCTCGTGCGCGCGGGCGCGCTCGCGCGTGTGTGTGTGTGTGTGCGCGCGTGCGCGTGAGTGTGTGTGTGTGTGTGCACGCGTGTGTGTGTGTGCGTGCGTGTGGCGAGTGTCCACACGTGTGCCAACGTTTAACATTTGGCTGCACATCACGTAGACGCAATAGCATTTTTATTTGTCATTGCAGTCTAAAGATTATTGCGATGACAACTGATGAATAAGTTTGTTAAATTCAAGGTCTGATACATGGAAAGCTTGCCAGATCGGGGCCGAGAAGGCCAATGACCTTGTGGCTGACTGATAACGGAAGCGTGTGCTCCCGTCCCTTGACCCAAGAATTGTTACCTTGCATTCTCCAGCCTTGTCTAGGCCTTCGTTTCAGATTGGGACGACTGAAAATTGGGATTGAAATCCTAGGATACCATTGCAGACTGGGACTTGTTTGAAAACTTGGATTGAAATCTTGAGACACGTTTCAGACTGGAAATCGACTGAAAATTATAAATGAAATCCTGGTACACTGTTTCAATCTGGGACTTGTTTGAAAATTTTGATTGAAATCCTGGGACACGTTTCAGACTAGGACTTGACTGAAAATTTGGAATGAAATCCTGGGCCTTTGTTTCAGAATGGGACTTGACTGAACATTTGGATTGAAGTCCTGGGCCTTCGTTGCAGACAGTCTATTGTTTCGGCGTCTTCTCTTATTCTATGGGTTCACCCGTAGTTGTGTCCCCGGATCCATAGATTACTTTTCTGATAGAGAGCTTGTACTTCATCACTTCTGCTCTTAGGGACTTAGTTCCAGTTTGAGGATGTGGACCCTGTGAATTTCGTCAGTATGTCAATGCATCATATAGTCGACTGAAACGATAATTTGTGGCGTTTATGTCGTCTGTGAGGATTTTGTCTTGTGCAGTCCCGACAGTTGTTAAATATGTATTTATATTTTTCAGCGGCAAAGTACAGAGTGATGGCGGAGGAGACGCCCGAAATCCTGCAACACCATTCCTCGGAACTAGTTCGCTTGCAGACTGACAGAATCAGACGCCTTCCATCACAAGCCAAAGAAGTGATCCAAGCTGTGAAATTTTGGAAGCAGGTTTGTGTATGACTCAATCCGTGAACGAATGAAAGCATCACTGAAAAAAGTAAAGAATGAAATGAGAAATACTTGAACAAAAAGACAATAGAATATCATCTGATGACCTCAATTTATTATTTTGCACAATGAAAATCAAATCAGCAGGAAACAAAGATCAGATGTGTGCGACTTATTCGTTAGATGGTCGGAGAAGCATACTCGATATAACTACATAAAATAAAATCAGGAAAAATAACGCACACGGAAGTGAATACGTTTAGCAGTGCACTTCCTCTTCAAAAGGACCCATCCGTTTACGAGATAACATATGTAATTTTTTTAATAAGAAAAAAATGAAGGTGAATATTAAAACACACACACACACACGCGCGCATACGCGCGCGCAAACGCACCCACACGCAAACGCACACACCGACACGCACCCCCCCCCCCCCCACACACACACACACGCACAAGAGCACGCACGCACACACACACATACACACACACACACACACACACACACACACACTATGACACAGAGAGAGAGAGAGAGAGAGAGAGAGAGAGAGAGAGAGAGAGAGAGAGAGAGAGAGAGAGAGAGAGAGAGAGAGAGAGAGAGAGCAATAAAGGGAAAGTCTTATCGCCTAGCAGGAATTTCAGGACGTCACTTGTACTTCATTATTATTTTTCAGAAAAACCGCTTTCCGATTAGATCCTATTTCGTGGAGCTGGTGGTTCTGCACAAGGTTGGTGAAATGGGGGAGTCAGTAGGCAGACAGGAGCTGCTTCAGGCCGTGGTGGAAGAGCTGTCTCACGTAGACACAATGGAGGTGACTTCCTGGCCAGGAAACACGAGTGGAAGAGTGTACCCACAGGCCACGTAAGTAATGAACATTAGGACAGGCAGGCAGGCAGGAAGGCAGGCAGGCAGGCAGGCAGGCAGGCAGGCAGGCACACAGCCAGCCAGCCAGCCACGCACACAGGCATGCACGCACACAAGTACGCACGAACACAGGCACGCACGTACAAAGAGGCAAACACCGAAACACACGGAGAAGCAAACACAGAAACACACGGAGAAGCAAACACAGAATCACACATGAAAACATACACAGAAAGACACACGGAAACACACACAGAAACATATACAGAAACACACACATACAGAAACACAAAAACACACACATACAGAAACACAAAAACACAAACATACAGAAACACAAAAACACACACATACAGCAACACACAGAAAAACACGCATACAGAAACACACACATACAGAAACACACACACACACACACACACACACACACACACA
>JAWQFJ010001116.1:48682-51182 GCA_034096865.1 Theodoxus fluviatilis
GAGACGTACTTACCAATGCCGGACACTGGTGACACCACGAGTACAATCCAATGTGAAATTCTGCTGATTTCGCGCCAGTGTGCTGCAGCGGGCGAAGCCTCTCGATTGCCACTCTAAGGCTATAGCCCCATCCTATATTTTTTAAACCTGGAATTCAAATGGCGAGAGCGGCGCCGCGGGCCTCCTTGTTTTTTTAACCTGATAATGCTGGATCCTTTGCTCGCCGAGGCCCAGATAAGAACTAAAGTTAGCCGTAGCTATGGCGACAGCAACAGATCAGATATCACCATGAACACTTAAGGCTACATTGCAGACTTTGAACAGCCCTAGAGCTGGCGTACCCAGGGAACCCGAGGGACTCCCAAGGCTGGGCCAGGGCCGGCCCAGGAGTTGCGTGCTGTCTGGGGTCTAAGGAAGGTCAAAGGTAATTAAATACTTTGTTCTCCTCTAAAAGTGCTGCTGCAAAAGGGGACTAAGGTACCCAGTTGTGCACGCCATTTTGAAAGGAAAAAAACACACCCTTCACAATTACGCCTGTAAACCATCTGCCACGCCGCATGCACTGACTGCCCCACAGCATTCGGGCCATCGACCGGTTTCAGCCGGTATAGCTGTCCTAAATAATGGACGTCTTGGGCGTTGTATTCTCCCAGTTACTTTCGATTGCGTGCTCTCGCCTTTACTTTTCATCATGTTTATCTGTCATCTTTTTAACAAGCTATCAAGTCCAGAATTGTGTTGGGAGTGTTTTGCTCCATTGTAGGCACCGTACGTTCTAACTACTTTATGTTTCTTGAGGGTTCTAGGAAAACTCTGGGAACAATGAGGACACAAAAGTCATGTGACGGATTAATCTGGCACACCCCCGAGATAGAGGGCATGCTTTAGGCGCGTTTGCTAGGCAAGTGGCTCGCCTCGATGGCTAGTAGATGGGTGAGCGAGACGCATCTACTGCTAATGAGCGAGAAACGTAGGCAACGCCTAGCCCTCGAGATTCTCTCGAGATTGTACACCTAACAAACGCGCCCTTGGTGTCAGCCCTCTCGTTGCAAATACGTCATTTGCCCTTTGCCACCTCTAGCGTCACCCACTGGCGTCACCAGATAGCTGATCACGTGATCATCCCTGCGTTCCGTTCTACTCTGGAGCGCGTTACTTATTATTAGGCTAGAAATTATTGCAAGGATCTTGCAGGAAACGCGAGGCGAGGGCGTTCCCCACAGCGTCTCGATCGTTTACAAGGAGGCACTAGCTCCCAAGGTAGTTTGTTGAGGAAGCTCCGGAGGTACTTAGCCGCGTCTAGTCACATCTTTGCCACAAAGTATAGCAGGTTGGGGGTGCTTTGATTGGTTGTTGTCTTATTTTAACGACTTTAAAATGAAATTATCGTGAAAAGTAGAGGGTTTTGGAGGCCCTCTTTGGATACATGAATCCCCGAAATGATTTCACATTCCATTTTATCCTTCTTCATCGAAGAGGCGACCTAATAAAAGCATTAGGGTCGATTATCGTTGCTAATATAAGGGAGATAACCATCATCAGTCATGAAGGAAGGTCAATGGAAATCTCAAAATGTCTGCTACTTTGTTACAGGCATGGGTATAAATGCCGACGTTTACTACAAATATCAAACCATGATTTGCAATCCAATCAGCCACGGTAATGAGAGCACTAAAATATGAAATTCTTCGAAATTTCAAAGCAATCGGCACGTCCGCCACTTCCATGGCTGTCATAAAGCTGAAAGAGTCGTTATCGGCAAAATTTCCGGACACTGTACCCGAGTTTTGAAATCTCGGCCTAACAGTCACGTGACTCGCACGCCCGGGGAATTATGCTAAGATCCGGCCGCGTTAATGTATCTGCGTTTTGTGACAAACGTCTTGCTTGGCTATAGCCTACTGTACTCCATGCACCTTAACGGTCTGCGTGATTCGGGTGTAATCTTAAGCTAAACGACGTTTATAAATGTCCGTTCTCGCGAGAAATGCCGAGATTTGAAACTCGGGTACAGTGTCCGGAAATGTTGCCGATAATGACCATTTCAGCTGTAATAAACTCCGTGGCTCGAACTATGTTTACCGTGCAAGTCTGGATTGACTTCCGTTTATTTCAGTGTTTAGTATGAACCAATCAAATGCGACAACGGGCAATGCATTTTCACTGTTGCTAGGCACAGCAGGTGGTACACACTAGTATGAACCAATCAAATGCGACAACGGGCAATGCATTTTCACTGTTGCTAGGCACAGCAGGTGGTACACACTAGTGTGAACCAATCAAATGCGACAACGGGCAATGTATTTTCACTGTTGCTAGGCACAGCAGGTGGTACACACTAGTATGAACCAATCAAATGCGACAACGGGCAATGTATTTTCACTGTTGCTAGGCACAGCAGGTGGTACACACTAGTATGAACCAATCAAATGCGACAACGGGCAATGCATTTTCACTGTTGCTAGGCACAGCAGGTGGTACACACTAGTATGAACCAATC